>PVJD01015060.1:0-26532 GCA_004026545.1 Mormoops blainvillei
GTTTGAAAGTTCTGAATTCCTTCATGTTCCCACCAACACGTCTTGCCCCTGACTTTTTGATACTAACCATTCTAATGCATGCGAAGTGGTTTTTCACTGTGGTTTTGTTTTTCATGTTTCTGATGACTAATTATATCACATATTTTTTATGTGATTTTTCTATTGTTTTTGTATTCTCCATTTCATTAATTTCCATTCTAATCTTTACTATTTCCTTCCTTCTGTTCATTTCAGCTTTAGTTTGATCCTTTTTTCTAGTGTCTTACAGTGGAAGTTTAGGTTATTGATTTGAGATTTCTTCTTTTTTTAACATAGACATTAAAGCTATAAAATTCCCTCTGAGCACTGCTTTAGCTGCATCTCATAAGCTTTGGTATCTTCAGCTACATTCATCTTACAATATTCTCTGTGAGGGGAAGGCATTCCAGGTGGAAGGAAGAGCTTCAGTAAAGGCATCTGAAAACATATGTGCGGTCATGTTCTTAGTTCCGCTGGGCCGTACTCGTTGAGGGTGGAGACTCTTGGTTGTCATCCTTACACATCTACCATGCCTGGCAGGTCTCCAAATGGGTAAAGATCCCAGGAAAATTAAAAAGGTGAAAAAAACTAAGGGTTAATTTTTTAAAAGTACAAATGGGGAGATGGTAGAACCCAGGTACTATTAGTGCTGGAAATAGATTCTTTTTTTTTTTTTAAGATTTTATTTTATTTTTAGAGAGAGGGGAAGGGAGAAAGAGAGGGAAACATCAATGTGTGGTTGCCTCTCACGCACCCCCTACTGGG
The DNA here is from genome assembly GCA_004026545.1 of Mormoops blainvillei. NCBI lineage: Eukaryota > Metazoa > Chordata > Mammalia > Chiroptera > Mormoopidae > Mormoops > Mormoops blainvillei. The sequence goes on from PVJD01015060.1 coordinate 784, forward strand.
GACCTGGTCCACAACCCAGGCATGTGCCCTGACTGGGAAATCCGGCTGGCAGCCCTCCGGTTCGCAGGCCAACACTCAATCCACTGAGCTACACCAGCCAGGGCTGGAAAGAGCCTTTATCTGACAACTTTCAACAGGAAAGCTGTCAGGTATATACAATTCATTCATAGCCTTCTAGGATAAACACGCATTGCTTCCGCCAAATACAGAGCAGAGGAAAGGTGCTGCTAAAAGGAGGAGTTAGACATTTGAGGCATCTGTGATGGGTCGATGAGGGAGGAGGGGAGATCTAGGTTTACTGAGGAGCCTGTTTAAGGTCACAGGATCACGCAATGTCACAGCGGAGACTGAGGGGCGCTGTTGCTCGTGACCTTAAGAAGCTGACCTGCGAAGGTGGGGGAATCCCCGCACTCTCCGCGTCTTCCAGGGCTGTGAGGCATAGCCAAGGATCTAGATGATTTAATCCAGTTTTACCAATGGGCTTTTACAGTGAGCAATTAAGGCACAGTTAAGAAATTAATCACTAATGAGTCGTTAACTCTGCCCCCTATTGTACACTCTACAAGCTGAGGCCAGATTATTAGAGCCGGTTCCCAATTAGGGGGAAGACATTGGCTCATGGCGCGCCATCCGGGTCTTGACCGGCCCTGCGTGCCCCTCCAGGCGCGGTGGAGCCTCCCCTTTTCCAGGAGGGTTAGGACGCAGGACCAGCCCCTGGGCCGGTGTGGAGTTCGCGTTTCCGGATCAGAGGACGTGCCAACTTCTCATTCTTATTATCTATCCTAAAAGTTTTTTCCTGCTGGCATTCTGGGGCCAGGGCTGGGATTGGGGATGGGGCTGGAGGTGTGTGTGGTGGGAGGTGGAGCGGCAAAGACAGCACCTCAACGGCTAAAGTCGCCGGGGCGGCTGGGTCCCCATCCTGGTGCTCCTACCATACACTGCCCGCAGGACGGAGGCGGCTCCCGGGAAGCGGAGTCCCGGAGGTCCCCGCTGTCCCCGTTTCCAGTACGCAGGCTCTCCAAGGCCTCTGCAAAGATTTTCCATTAACCGATGAATGTGGCGGAGAGAGACCAGGGCCGGGATTCCCTCCCTCCCCTCGCCGGATTCTAGACTCAATAGGGCCGGGGTGGGAGACCTGCAGGGATTGTCTTCCCTGGTTTGACATGTCCAATTTCCCCAAATATTAACTATATGTTTAAAATAAGTAAACGCAGCGGGGTCTCCCCAGTTCAGTTGCTGACCATTGGGGTCTCTCTGACTCATCCCATCACCCACAATAGCCTCGATCGCCCTTGGGGCAGCGGAGGTGAGAGCGCGAACCCTCAGGGTTCCGAAAGCGGGAAACCCATAATGGACGAACAGCTTGGATAGGCCTGGGGCCACAGCGCGAGGTCCCAGGACATCGGGCTAGGAGGGTTCCATGGGGCTGCGGCCGCCACTGGATCCCGTGGCTCCGGAGATCGGAGACCCGGAGAGAGGAGCCCTCAGTCCCCGCGGTAGAGAAAAATCGACACCAGAGGCGGGGAAGCCGTGGTGCGCGCCGCGTACACGACATTCTGGTGGGCAGGAAAAGTAGAGCCTCCTCCAGAGGAAAACCTCGGAACCTGAAGCCTCCCCCACCACGGCGGGGGAGGCTGATGGAGCCCGAGGGGGCAGGGGTGGCTGGTTCCACGCAAGTTGAGAACCACAGGGGCAGCGGAGGGTCTCGAATGGGTGTCAGCTGGGTCCAGGGAGCACAGCGGACAGTTCGCGGGCCCGCCGGGTGCTGCGCCGGACTCCGCCAAAGCGATGCGTCCTTCCCCCCCACCCCCACCGCGCCCCGGCGGACTGCGCGCGCGGCTTGGGCGCTGCCAAACACGGTGCCTGGGAGCGGAGAAGGAGCTGTTGTCCTGACTCACCTGCGGCCCGCCAGAGCAGACGTCGTCTTCTGGGGAAGGGTCCCCAAGCCCTGCCTCTTAGATTGACTGGACCCAAGTCGGCCTGAATCAAGGCCTGTCTCCATCGAGGTCGCTGTGCTCGGAACAGCCCTGTGTCTTTCCTCCCCGAACCCCGTAAGACCACTCGCTACTGGTTCTTGTTCCCCATTCAGTGGACCCTCAGGTTCATTATGGAAGGCTCAAGAACCATTTCCCAAGTGATGCAGGCTTACGGGGGCGCGGGTGGGGGTGTCGGCTTTCGCTCGGAGCTCAGTGTGCCTGCCCGGAATCGGAACCAGCACAAACTAGTTCTGGAAGCCTGTGCCCCACCTCTGCGGGCGCCTCTGCGAAGGGCCTTCTGTAGCGGAGAGCTTGAGTAGCGGCCCCACGTGTTTCAGAGCCTTCTGGGCCTCTAATGCTCCTTATCACAAACCACCCTCACCTTCAATTAGAGCTAAGTGCTGGCTTCTCGCCTCACCTGCACCCCTCCTGGAGCCCGCAGCAAGGTCTCCGGACCTCAGAGCTGCCCTGCTAGGCAGCCCCCCGGGGTGGGGGTGGGGGTCTCTGGGACTCCTGTGTTGTCTAGCCTTCCCCAGGGGGCCCAGGAAAGCACTCACACCTGGCACTCAACCCTCAAGATCTCAACTCCCATGTGGTCTAAAGAGCTGTTCTTAGGAACTAAAACAAGGAACAGTCAGCAAATGTTTCCTGGGCATGCATTCTGATGGTGAACGGACCCCAACTTCTGGTTGCTGCAGCCCCAGTGATTACAGGGTGTTAACTGGGGCAACCTCTCTGTGCCTCGGTTTCCTCGCTTATAAAAAAAAAAAAGGGCGAATTGTATCTTTCTGGTAGGGTCGTTGTGAGGCTTCAATGAGTCAACAGATAGATGTAAACCACTTAGAAGCGTGCTGGTGCCTAGTTTCCAGTGATCATTAGCTATTAGTATTTTTATTACCATTTTTCAAGGACGTATCCCCGAAATCCAGTTATGGTTCAACTTGTTGATATACGTAAAGAGATGGTTTAGAATATTCACTCTCCGACTACAGTAAATAGTAAAAGAGAGGGCGGTAGTGGAGAGTTGTGGATAAAAAAAAGAAAGACAGAAAAATGGCAGAGAGACAAAATGAACAATCACGGGAATGATCTAAGAGAAGCGAAGGTGATGCTGAAGTTGAGACTGGCAAGATCAGAGGTGTCCAGGACTGTGAAAAGAATAGTGAGGGCAGAGCAAGTGTGGTACTCGCTGGAGGGCAGTGCATCTGGGAGTTCTCTGAATAAATTATTCCTAAGTGTTAAAGAATAAAAGAGGGCAGGTCGAACTGAAAGAAATTTACTTACACATTCATCTTGAGTTTAGCTTTTTTTTTTTTTCTTGCCAAGGGCTGACATCACTTGGGCCACTTCATCCATTTCCCCACGGAACGTCCTTATGAGTGAAAGCGCAGGTGTTACTCCCCAATCTTGGGGAAATAACCAATTTAATAAATGCTTACTGACCAGCCTACTATGTGCAAGGCACCAGAGGAAGGTCTAGGGCACACAGCCCTGTTTGCGCCATAACCTCTTCCGACCCGCATGGCAAGGCCGGGTTCTGCAATGATACTTCCTTTATCCCCAGCCCCGGGACAGTCTTCCTTTCCCCAAGGGGGTTTCAGGAACCGAAGCACAGCGCAGGGATACTGCAGGAATCAGAGAGCGGTCCACAGTGTGTGTGGCCTCATGCCAGTCATTGAGAGTTTACACAAAGGACTTACAGGTGATCTAATTTCATCTTTCCCACCTCCCACGAGATAGGGTTCATTCAAACGAGGAAAGAGGGTGTGGGTGGTTTGCCAACGCGCTAACCACCGACACGCAGTAGTAGCCGGTAGATGCGTAGCAAGGAGGCTAGAGGACCTGCGCGGCAGGAATCCAGGTTATTCCAGCTGCCTCCCAGCCTGCAGGGTCCATTTCGGATACTGCAGCTGCTTAGTCTGAGAGTCCTGGGCCCTCCTTTACTCGGGGCTCCGTGAGAACCTCGGGAGGTTCTGAAGCCCGCGGGGGACCTCTGGATTCCTTCCCCACGCCAGAGCAGGAGCCAGAGAACTGCGGATAGTGTCCGTGATGCCTCGCCAGGGTGCCCTCCTTTTGGGCACAAAATACTCAGCATACATTCCTAGAGCGCCACAGCTAACCCGTGACGGGTTAACCGGAGCCTCTGGGTTGGGGGTGCGGCGTGAGTTGGGGAAAGAGGCGAGAGAGAAGCGCGGGGCTCAGAAAAGTCGCTCTGAGAATTTGGAGGACTAATGTCATCGACCCTGGTTACCAGGGGCCGGCAACGACCTGGTGACCTGGGCAATGATCTGAGAGGGACCTGGGCCTCGCTATGTGGAAAGAGGGAGGCAGGGCAGCTAGGGGTTTGGCGACATTCAGCTCTCACCCTGGGAAGGTGGTGTAGATGCTTCCCTTTGGGGTCAGCTGGACTGTTGCGATGTGGCACAGGCAGCTGAGCCTTCGGCTCCAAACGCCCAGAACGCCACACAGGCGCACGCGCCCTTAAGCGCCAGGGAAGGGGCGACTGTGGTCTGGGATGCCCGCAGCGTCCGGCATGGGGACACAGTGTCCAGGATACGGACACAGATCCGCCGCAGCACAGCTCCCCCCAGGAGGATACCTCTGCTTTCCTTGACCCACCCGGTCTGACGCCTCATTCCCACTCACCCCCCCCACCCCCCACGGCATTCCTGAGCGCGCTTAACTAGAGTCAAACCAAAGCAAGTAAACCTTTAATTTTCCTCCCAAATACTTTGAAACTACTTATACAAACAGTTCTTTAAACTCTATAACTCCGTCGCCGCCTCCTCCCAGTTGTCCTTATCTGGGGTTGCCACATCGCCTGGGAGAGACTGAGGTGAGGCGCTTTGGGTCCCTTGAACCCAGAGGCTCCAGAGCCCCGGGGGTGGGAGCAGCGTGGTTGCCGGGGCCGGGCTGCCTCTCCCCCTCCGGCAGCAGGGCTGGGTGTCGGTGTGGGTTTGGGGTGGCCAAGGGGCCTCGGCAGGCCTGAAGGTCAGTCCTCCCCTCCGTGAGTCAGGAGCAGACGTGCACCCAAGGCCCAAGCCTGGCTGCAACTTTGGGCGCCTTGGGGAACGAGTGGCCGAGTCGGGGGACCCAGGGAGAAGGGGCGCACGCTTGCGTTTCGGGATCGTCTCCCAGGAAGGTTGTCTGCCCCGATTTGGTCCCCGGTGCCCCTAAAGAGCCTGCCACGGCTTCCCGATGGCCTGGATGTGCTCCTTGGCCTTCAGGCGCAGCGCCGCGATGCTGCTGTTGCGCGGGTCGGCCTCATCCAGAGGGAACTTGTCCCCGAAGCCGGGTCCGCAGGGGTAGGCGGGCGGCGGCGGTGCAAGAGGTTGCAAGCCAGGGCCCAGCGGAGGAGAGTTCAGGAAGGGCGGCGGCGTGTAGCTGGCGGGCAGGCTCTGCGCCGGCGGCCCAAAGCCCGGCAGGCTCTGCAGCGCCGTGGCGCCGCCACCCGGCAACGGCGGCCCGAGCCACGACTCCAGCGGTAGGGCGCCCCCCGCCGGTCCCCCGCCGCCGCCCGGGCCAGCCCCGAGCGGCGCCAGAGAAGTTGAGGGCGGGGAGCGGCTGAAGGAGAGGAGGGGCGAGTCCTGCAACTTCATGGACGACACCTCCAGTTTCTCCTGCCGCCGCCACTTGGCCCGTCGGTTCTGGAACCACACCTGCGGGAGGCAGCACAGCGGCCGTGGGGCTGCAGCCCAGCCAGCTCGACTCCTCCACCCCAAGTTAAAACGGGCTCTGCTACGTACCACCTGCTTTTTTCACCCCCCACCTCTTCCCGCATTATCCTTCTTTTTCGTCCAGTTTTTTCATTTTGGTCCCTTTCCTCCTCCTCTCTTGTTTCCTCTGGGTCTCTTTGTCCCATCGTTGTCCTTCACATGTTCCCACCCTTGCCCTGTTTATCTCACCCACAGCTGTGGTTGCATCTGTTCCCCCCCAAAAGTGAAGTTAACCCTGGAATCAGACTGTAGGACTTTCGTCAAATCCAGATTTCACCCATTTCTATGACCTGCTGGTTGGCAGCCCCTCCTGTCCCTTGGGTTTAGACTCTTCCTCCCTGTGTGGTTCAGCTCTCAGTGGACATCCCTGTCTCAAACTTTCTGTGCCTTACTTGTCTTTCATCTCCATTATAAACATGTGTATAAACAAATACTCTAAGTACTATGGTTGGCACTCACTATTAGATGCCAAAATACAGCTATTTCCACGAATTACTGGTTATGATAACTAGTAGAAAAGTGTGAGTTTCTTTTATCCCAAGCATATCTGAGTTGCTGCTTTGATAGGATTTTCATTTTTATTTAATTGCTATTCATTTAGGATTTCTGATATTCCTTGTAGATGGCTTTTGATGGTTACCACGGTTTAAGTTTATCATATCTACTTTTACTTTATGGGGTTAGTTTTGCCATTAATTACCCTAAGATGGATTCAATGAGTTCAAGTCTTCTTCTCTTTACATGTAGAAAGTCCATGCCAGAGTGAAGTCTGGTCCCTTAATGATGAAACTTCCCTTACTGATTTGATAAAAGCACAAGATAGGGTATAGCAAGGGTTTCACCACAAAGTTACCACCCTTGGAAACAACAGAGAGAATTGGTCTAGCTTAGCGGGGTATCTGGAAAGAACTTTGGCCAAACTGGTGACTTCAGTGTTGTATTTATGAAGGGAAATTGGGGATTAGTTGTGACTTCAGGAGGGAGAAAGCTGTTTTGAGTCAATAAGGGTGGGGAGGGACACCTGCAGGAGAGCTGAGACAAGGGCTACCCGGCACCTGAGTGGAGCAGGGCAAGTGTACGTTAAGGCCGGGATTTGGGAGGCGGAGGGAGGAAGAACAAAAAATTTAAGTATCCCTGTCCCATACTCATCTACATACCCGAGGCCCTGATTTTCCCAGAAACAGGAGATATTTGCTGAAAATAGAGAAAAGAGAATCACTGGCCTGGGGGAGGGCTCCCATCCCCCTGTCCCCTCTGTTTCTCTGCATGCCCCGCTCCATCCCCCATATCAGCTTTGGTCTTCAGATCCAGTATCCCAAGTAGGAGGGCGAAAGACTGGGATAGTCACCCAGGGATAAAACCTGCCCTCAGTGCAGTTGGAGACTCTGGCTGGCATCCCCACTCCTATCTGATGACATCGTAGTCGTGTATAAATTTAGAACCTGCCATATGCTGGGCACTGCGATGGCCCTGTGGCCACAGAAAAGTCGCGGACATTGTTCTTAAGAAGCTCACAACTTAGAGGGCAAGACAAAGGCCCGAACAAGTAAAAAGGGAGGAAGGAAGGTGGGACAGGTGGCCTCAGGTATGAAGGTAGCCCGGGAGCTGGCTGTGCCTCTGTACTGCAGGCGCACTGGAAGGGTTGGCCTCTCCTCTTTCTTCATGGCTCACTTGTATGCTTTTCATCTCCCTTTGCCACTTTCCTCCTTGAAAAGCAGGTGCTAATATGTCCACCCCTTCAGTGAAGTCATTGCAGATTCACTGCCCCAAATTAGGAGAAACTGAACTGTCCTTGCCAGTTAATCCCGACTCACATTAGGGAACTACGTTTTAAAACCATGATGTTTACTCATTGCTTTAAACCCCCAAACTAAGCAGAAGAGACAAAAGCAAGAGCTTTCCCCCTTTTACTTTCAAGACAAGGCCAAAAGCCCCCAAACATCTGAGTATCTCACTTCCTGGAAATCTAATTCACTGAACACACACAAAAAACCCATCTTAGCTCTAGTGCATTTCGGATGCAGAGAAATTTGTTCCCAGTGACTCCTTTTCAGGCTTCTGTAAACTCTCTCAATTTGGAAACCCTCCCAGATTTTTTACAGATGACTAGCAAATATTTAAGGCTTTCAAATATTTTAATGATCAAGGATTAAAGATAATTCAGCTTTAATTAAAGCGAAAACCCCTTTACAGCAAAAAGAAAGGCCTCCGCAGCAGCGGGAAGTTTGGGCGGATGTGCATCAGAGAAGCCAAAGTCAGATCCTTAAATAAATTCACCGAAAAGTTTCAGGAAGTTTCAGCTGCGAGGCGCCAGGCCCTCGCAGGAAGACAGGGTTGCTGTTTTAAACAAGGTAGCGCACAGCTAGTGACTAGGGTGGCATTTGGCTCCCAAGTCCGGTGACCCTCAAATGCTGCCTACATTTCCTCTCTACTCAGTAGTCACCGCCACCCCCCCCCCCACACCCCCATCCTAGCTGCGGCTAATGAGCGGTCACCTCTTCGCCTTGCCTGCCATTCCCAATTCCTGTCTTTAGCTCAGAAGAGGGAGACCCCAAAAGGGAGAAGGAAACTGCTACCTGAAACCAAGTGCCCAAAGGACGGTGCGTGGGGCACATGGAAGATCTATGACGCCCCTTTGGGGCTCTGGGCCAGCCAAGTAGAGGAAGGCCAATGGGAAGAGTGTCATAATAAACGCGTGGACTCCCGGGGATTCAAGGGAGCATTGGCTGCAGCTGGGGATACGGCCCTCCAGGGGACGGATCTGGGCATTTTACCTGGACTCGGACCTCGGGTAGGTTGACCTTGCCCGCCAGCTCCTCGCGGCTGTACACGTCCGGGTAGTGGGACTTCTCGAACGCACGCTCCAGCTCGTGCAGCTGGTACGTGGTGAAAGTCGTGCGGTTCCGCCGGTGCTTCTTTTTGGGCGGCTCCTCCTCCGACAGCTTAGCGTCCCCAGCAGTGGGTCCGATGGGCAGTCCTGGGCTTGGCCGCGCCTCCCCCGTCTCCTTGGGGCAGTAGGGGCGAGGGGCTGGGACGACGGGGCCCCGGAAGGTCAGAGACACTCCCCGGAGTATTCCTGGGCCCACCGCCCGCCCACCCATGGGCACTGGCAGCGGGATTCGGGCTCTGAGATGGCCTGGCTGGGGTTTGCGGCTCCGGGCCAGGGCTGCGAGGAGCCCGTAAGGTTTCTCTGACCGCGAGTTGGAAACTCTTGCTACACTTACGTCGCCCAAACCTGTGCCCAGGAGCCTTGATAAAAATTAAGGCAGGGTCTCTCTCCTTTCGCAGAGTTCCTAAGCTTGGGCCCCCTGGGGCCTCGCGGCAGCCTGGTTGAGCACTCACCTTCATACTCCGTAGCGGGCGCTGGGACGGGCGGCGGGGAGGGCTCCGCGCCTCCCCCGGGAGCTTTAGGGCAGGCGGCCCGCGCACCGAGCCTCCTGTCCCGCTCCTTGGTGCCTGGGACGCCCCGGACGCCCGGCTCCGTCGGAAAGGAGCCGAGGATCCCGTCGTCCTTGGTAAATCCCAGGATAGCTTCGATGCTATGCAGCCGCGAGGTACTCCCGCCCGGGCTGCGGAGCAGGTGGCCAGCGAGCGAGAAGCTGCCGTCGGCCATGGCGGGGGCACAGCCGGGCAGGTGCATGGGGGGAGCCGGGGCAGGAGGGCGCCGCCCGCGCTCTCGGCAGCGCCGTCTGCTTTGGAGAAGGAAAACAGGCTCGAAGTCCGTGCTTTCCCGCGTGCGGCCGTCTAACACGAGAGCTACGGATCCAAGGTCAAGCTCGGCGGGCAACGCCGGCGGGGCTTCGAGCCCTGGAAGTGGGCGACCGCTCAACCCGCGGTCGCTTGGGTCACTGCAGGAGTCGGAAGGTGCGACTCGCGGGAGCTGGGGCTCTGGGCGCTAAAGCCTGCGAGCAGGCTGACCCGGCTCCTCCCCTCTGGCTCCGGAACCAGCCCCTCCCCCCGCAATCGGGCGGATCTTTCCCTTGCGCAGACCCCCGGCGAGGGCGGCACTCTGAACCTTCCGACTTCCACCTGTGAATTCGCTCCAAACACTCCGAACACACTCCGGAGACAAGCGGTGGGATGTTTGACAGGCCTGGGGACCCGGCTCTGGTAGTCGGTGCCCTCCAGTTCTGACTCAGTAGGGTCGACGCCCTGGGTCTCATCTCCTCCCCTCGGACTCGCGTACCTCCTGAGGCTCACCTACCGCTTAATCTCCCCCCACCCCCGCCCTTAGACTCTCCTCCCCCACAGCACTGAGTGTCCGTGGGGACCCTTCGAAAGGTTTCTTGGCTCCGCCGCGTTGGAAATCAGTGCATCGTTTCTGTTTGAATTTTCCCGTCCCTCTCCCTCTTTTTACCTGCTCAGGTAATCCCCTTTCGGCTCTGTAGTCCAGCCGGACTTCCAGCTCATTCTGTTTGCACATGTTTCAACTACACCTGCCTGTCCCCTCAGACGGGCGCGCCAGCCGGTTCCTTCACTCCAGTGCCTGCCCCAGGAGGCGGTGGGGTCATCTGTGTCCGCATGCCCGGGGGCCGCTAGTGCCCAACGGCCCAGCAGGAGGCTGGGGCCCCCCCATTCGGACTGACGCACGCACTGAGGGGCTCAGGCCCAGAGGGAGATCCACTAGTGCTCTTCACTCTTTCAGACTGTGTTCTGCAGGAACCCTCCCCACCAACCAGTTCTCCAGGCCTGGAAGATGATCCAGCCCCTGACCCAGTGAGGAAGACCTTAGCGGATGGAGGGTGGCCTCCAGCTTCTTGCGGAGGGGTGGGAGGGCTTGCCTTTCTTTCTCCCTTTGTGGGGGGATCTCGAGGCTTCCATGGCCCAGAGTGACTCATAGGCCAAGTGGAAAGAGATTTCTGCAGCGAGGGTGGTGTTTTTCCCCCCACATCCCCCAGTGCTGTGACCACTGGCACTTTTCAAATTTGAGGCTGGACTGAGGTAGGAGCCCCGTCTTCGCTGAATTTAAATGTTTCAGGAAAAACCTAGGACTTGTAGGAAAGGACCCAGAGGTTCTTTAACATTTTTGTAGCAGGAGCCTTGATCTCCACCCAGGGGCGTCCCCTCCCTCTCCCCCTTCCCCAGTTTATTGCTCTTTGCATTCAGGCGAGCGTTTACTATGTTCTTTCTGAGGGTCCAGCTCAGACGTGGGCCATGTCAGCCCCACAAAAGAAAGGAAAGGCCAGGACCGCTGGCCTTGAGGCACTTAAGATCCAGCCTGGAAGACAAGACAAAAGAAACGAGAAAAACCACCTATCTTTGGACCCGCCACCTCTAAATTGACGTTAGAAGGACACTGAAAAGGACACGTGACTAAGGATGGTTAAATGGACCCATGGAGGGGAGGTAATTACACAGATCGCTTTATTTTTAACACAACCGTAAAGAGGGAAGTTAAAACAGCAAGCGCAGGAGTTCGGAGCGGACAGAAATCAAGCTACTAAATCAAGTTAAGGTAATGAAAATCAGTGTGTGCTTTATAGTGTTTGCAGATCACTTTATAATTTTCAGAATCCTTTCACATTCTTCCTATCATCTGACCCCCACACCCCTGCCCGGTGAGCTGGACCAATGTAGTCATCCTCATTTTACAGAAGAGGAAACAGTCTCAAAGTGACACCGCATACAGCTATTAAGAGGAGGGGTCAGGACTAGAACACAGATCTGCTGACTCCTTGTCCCCTGTTTTCTGGCTGCAGCTCATTTCTAATTATTATTGCAGAGGGTGATGTTTTGAAAAGGATCAAAGCATAGCTTAGCCTAAACGTGTCTTTAATTCTTCCCAGAGACCGAATCCTACATCTAAGAGGCTGAGGTAGAAAGAAATGAAGTCAGAATCCGCAAAGAGAGGCCCGTGGGTGTCCAGCAGGACCGAAGAGGTTCCCAGCACAATCCAGGTGAAGAAGCCTGCCCCAGGCTCTACTCAGACTTCCTACTCTGCCAAAGACACTACCCCACCAGCCTGGTGGCGCCCCACAAGGTGCCATGTACCAGTTACACTGTCCAGGTAGCTGGAATGCTGACGCCTGGTGACCAGAGGGCAGCCTTCGGGGTAATTAATTGGTGTTTGCTGTTTCCTCTCTGACTGAGAATGCTTTTTTATGTGAACTTGCCCAATATTAAATTGATCTCTGTAATTACCACTAAGCAAAGGTTGGCAGTGTTTCCTTAAGCTCCTGCCCACACGCTAAGGGGCTTAGGGCCTTGTTTTCCAAAGTTAATTCCCTCTGAAACTGCCCAGCTCTCCCTAATAGGTCCAGGTGAGGTTAGCTTTTGTTTATTGTTTATTTCAGAGCGGGGTGGGGAGGGTGGGACACAGGAGGAACGCATTCAACAGCCATTGGTGAGGGACGAGGGGGAAACGGTAAAGCGGGCCAAGGGGAGGTTGGGGCTTCCTTTGTGAGCAGCATAAAGAGCTAGTCAACACCATTGTGGGCACGGTGGAGGGTACTCTAAGCAATCAGCCGGGGGTCATTGTTAGGGGCTAATCTACATGTGTATTTCCCAAGAACTCGATTAGGGAAGATGAATGGACTCGCCCTTGTCCCTAATTCTTCTAGCACCAAGCGGCAATTTTCCAGCAGTTACGCCAGCTCACAATCAGCCCAGCTTCAGCAAAAGTAAGGAGCCTGGCTTCTGAACTCCACCTCTGTTTAATTCATTAATTCATTAGGTGGATCAAAGAAAACTCCCCCGCACGCCCGCCCCCGTGCGGGGCTGAACTGAGACACAGCTCAAGCCCCTTCGAACCAGGCATGGCTTGGAGAAACATTTCCAGAAGCAAGGAGAGTAGGGTGATTGGGGCTTGGGGAGTGTCTTAAGAGAGGGGGGCTCTGTGTGATGTGGGAAGGACAAGGCAGACCACGAAAGTCGGGAGAGAGATTTTGGGGAGAAAGGAGATAGGGACTGGCTAGTCCCAACAAAACCATATCTAAAAGTAAGCAGCGATTAGGTGGAATTGTAGCATAAACTGATTCTTCTCTCTTGGATGTATGCAGGGGACCCCATTTCTGGAAGTATTCTAGGCGGACTGCTCCACCCACAGCACTCGTGAGAGAAATGGGCGTCTATAGAGGTCCCCCAGCACTGGGTGGGCAGGGGGTTATGGTCAGAGAGAGAATTCATGTCCTTTGACCCCAGCCTTGAGGTGATGTTTCAGGTTTGGGTGAAAAGTGTCTCTCGAAGGGCCTGTGGGACATCACTTCATAAAGTACATAAAACGACTGTCTGCACGTAGACCACCCCCTTGGTAGATGTAGTTGAATCCTGGAGTAAGTCTCCCAGCCTCACCCTACCCTGGAGGACCATCGCCTCCCAGTAGTGACCTGTGCTCATGCAGGAAGGGCAACTTAACCTTAGTTGTAGCCAAAGCAAAACACAACTCGTATAATCATTACACACACACACCCTGAAGTTCGACAAATGCCATTTCCTAGGGTTACAAACAATCCATGACAGTTATTTTTTATAGAATATTAACTCCATGCCAGTGGACACTCTTTCTAGTACTTCACAGGAATTACCTAATTAGTCCTCACAATAACCCTGTGAGGTAGACACTGTTACCTGTACTCAGATAAGGAATCTGGGGCACAGAGAGGTTAAGTCACTTGCCAAAGGTTGCACAGTTGGTTTCGGGTAGAGCCAGGACTTGAAGCCAGGTGTTTTTCCAGGAAAGCATCCATCTAACCACTATGTGTACTACCTCCCAATGTGATATAATCCATTCTGTTAATTCTTTTGTGGCTAGTGATTTATCTACTAAGAGAACTAGTAGATAAAGTAAGAAAATGTCAGAGTCGAAAGATACAGGAATAATATGGTTTAGGTTTTGATCAATGTGGGAGTTAAAAAAAAGTATGACGGGCAGTCTCTAATTTATTTGGTCAATTATGATGATGACAGGTATGCTTAAAAATAAAGCATACCATTTAATTCCCCAAGTCTGTCTTACAAAGTTTAGGGAATTCTTTCTCTGTTCCCAGAGTTTCAATTCACTCTCAGTGGTTTGTAAACAATATATTTGTAAGTCCCTGTGTGTGTCATTTAGTTTGTCTACCTTGGGTGCTGTGAATTCTCCCCTATACTATACTGTACATTGTATGCCATGGGCAAGATATGTACATGGCTTACAATGATTGCAAAAAAAAATCAGTACTAAACTCTCTCTTTAATACTCAGAGATAAAATACACTATGCTTCTTCATCTTTCACTACACCATCTTCCAAATCAATGAAATATGATTTTCCTAGTTGAAGCATCACAGAAGCTATATCAAGAAAATGGTCTTGAGATGTTTATCAGAAATGCCATTTTTACAGGGACAACTAATAATGAATATCCTTGGGCACATCTTATATGCCAGCTTATGAGTCAATATGACGATCTGAATATTTTCTAGTATTTTCAGACTAAGTTGAAGTGTCGGTACAGGGATCCAGCAGGTGAATAATAACCCCATTGTATCATTGCGGCTAAAATAGACAAATCCATGAAGAAATGGGCCTCAGTAGGCATTTCTGGCCGAACTGAGAGCCCTCTCGGATGAGCACGTGGAAACAGACACCTCATCTGATTATAAGATGAATCCAAGGGCAGCTGGAAGCTGTTGTGTTTACCAGGCGGTAACAACCCGTTTGAAGGACTTCCTTTTGTGTAAGAACAGGGGCCACAGCTCTCGGCAGACCAGCCAGTAATTAGCAAAAGGTCCTCCTCCTACTTTCCTGATTATGACACTTTGGAGAACACCACCATAAAACTAACCTCAACTTAGTTTTCTGCTATTTCAGAGAATTGTGTGTTTAAGACTTAGAAGGGGGAAGCTTGGTGACTACGGTGTGGGCGCTCTCACTTCTAGCTCTCACCTTTTCTTTATCAATGTGGATACGGGGGCCGAGAGAGACTAAGGGGTTTGCCCAAGATGAACAGAGCCTCTGCAGCAGATCTGGGACTCCCTAACTCTCCCTTAGGCCGCTGTGCCTTCACCGTGCCATGCAGAGCCATCTGGGCCCTACCCTTGGATGTCCCATGCTGGTACTCGGAGTTAAGTCTGAGTATGGACCTGGAGGAATGTGTTTGTTGCACAGAAACAATGAAGTTACTCTTTGCATGATCCCCACTCATTTACCAACTCGATTCCCACAGTCCTGAGCTTTTGCAGCCGATGCCAAAATCCAAGTAGCCTCTACGTAAGAAAAAAAGAATCCCTTGGCAATAGATTTGCATGGCATGTTGGCAAACAACTGATACCCTTACCAACTGGCTGTGAGAGCCAATGGTTAGCTCCTCTTCCCAGCTCTGAGTTCAGTGATGTCACATTAGTAGCTTGAGTCCACCCTAGTGGGAGGATTTCTCCCACAGCAATTGGCAAACTAAAAATCTGGGCATTTCCCATCCTCCTCCCATGAATGGCTTTTAAATAGTTACTAGCATTCCATTCAAGAGGGAAGAAATCAGAAAATATTATTGTTAAAACTAACATGATCTATTGGATGAGAGATGTTTGTCTACCTATTTGCCAAAAAACAAAAAAATGGAACATTTACATCCTTATCTTAGAATATATAAGTAAAAGAGGGCAGCTTGGGTTCCTGCCAAAGAAATGGGCTTTTTTTTTTTTTTCTGAGTTGCTAGGAGCAAAGCTATATTAAGATAATTCCTCTTTATGTGTTTTCTAATTAAACTAATTGAACTCAGAGTGTCTAGGAGAAGCACAGGAGACATTTATCTCGAGGGGACAATGGTCTTGAAGCCAGTCAATCCTCTTACAGTGCTAAGACAAATCCAGGGATGCCCACTTTGCAACAGCCTTGACCCGACCCCCACCTGGAGTTGGGCCATCTTCAAGATTCTTCTCTCCTCTTTTACTGTTGTTTTTGGAAAAAAAAAAAAAGATCAGGGAGCCAATTCTCATTTCATTTTCACAGCACCCTATGAAGTCTATAGTATTATAATGCTTTCTTTCCCACACCACCCACATTCAGTACACCCCTTTGGCTCTCTTTCTGAAATATTCCTCATATCTGGACACTCTTCTCCATCTCTACCGCATTGTAGGCCATCATCCTATCTTGCTTGGACAGATTACTGAATTAGCCTCTAACCGTTCTCCTGTCTGCTAGCTACTCTTAGTTCCTTACTTTCCACTTTCCACTCAGCAGCCACATAATCTCTCAAAAAAAAAATCAGATCATTCCACTCCCTGCATAATAACCTCTAAAGGCCTGCTGTTACACTTACGATACGATCCAAACTCTGTGCACTGCTCTGTAAGACTCACCCCTTCCCCGTTTCTCAAAGAGCCTCATTGAACACTTCTGGCCATTCTCCAATCTGCCCCAACTTGCTCACTGAGCTACAGCCACATTGGCCTTTTTCCTCTTCTTGAAATCCTCCAGGGCCCTTCCGGCCTCAGGACCTTTGCACAGACTATTCTCACTGCCTGAAATGCCCACACCCCCTGCCAAAGTTCACATGATTCCTCTTGTCATTTTCTTTTTTTCATAGCACCTTCCACTCTCCAAAACTATTTTATTAATATTGGTTTACTTTTTGTTACTCATCTATTGTACCTTCACTAGAATCTAAGCTGCATGGGAATGGGAACTTTTCTATTGGCACCCAGAATATATGTTGCACATAGTGGTGGTTGATTTCATGAATAACTGCAAGGAACTCTATTTTACAGATGAGGAGACAAGTTAAGTACCTTGTCTAATTTCATACAGCCGTTCGTTAACATGAGTGTACATTTTTTCACATTCTCATAATCAGTCATCAGGAGTTTTTCTACAATATTAATTCTTTCCTAGATGTTTGGAAGATGTCAAACTGCTTTGCTTTCCTTCCCAAATAGTCCAGATAAATGATTTGCTCCTTTTCCAAAGCCGGTTCCGTCTACTCCAGTCTTGTTAGCCTCAGTGCTGCCAGGGTTCCCTCCATTACCTTTGATGGGAGTGTGCAGGGAATGAGGGGTCCAGTGCCCTCAGATCTCCCCACTCTGCTTTCTGAGCGGGAGGCGCCATCTTAGTGAACTCCATTCTTCCTCTGAAGTGGCTCTTGCAACTCTACTGCAGACTGATAGACTAAAAGTCGACTTTAGTCTACTTCTACAGTTGACAGCAATTTTATGGACGTTTGTCGATTTTTATTGTACTTTCTCCTTTGACCCCTTAATCCCTAAAAATGCTGATCTTCTATGTCCTGACCAAACTAATTAGCCCCTTTTAACCAGCAGCCACTTCAATGAGGCTTTCAGGATGCTCCCATGAAGGGTCTTCACTCAGATGTCAGGAGCTTACCACGCACTGCAGGACAAAGCTAAGGGAATGAACTTGAAAGAAACACGGATGGAAATCTGTGAAGGTTTTCAGAAATGACATAAGAAAACAGGCAAGCATCCCTGGGTACATATGTGCTCTCTTTCTATAGCTCCAGGAATTAGACGCCATCCAAGAGTGATGCCATCAGTTTATAGATGAAGCTCTAACAATAGAGTAGTTTTCCGAGGATAGCAGCACCTTAGGGCTAAACTTGGATACATGTGGATTTGTTGGCTAGTATTTCTCCTTTTGGTAAAGTTTGAAATTTTTCCACAATAAGAGGTTTTTGAAAAGGCAAAACATTCCGAGAGTTTTGAATCTGAATTTAATTTGTACGATACCTAACTTTATAACATTCTCCAAGCATAATTTTTGTAGCTCCCCAAACTGCTCTTTGTAAAAAATATATAATTTATTTATTGTGGAGGATTGCACACATAGAGAAAAGTAATTAAAATGTAAATTACACCTCAGCGAGTTATGAGAAGATCAGTTGCCTCTTGTACGTGCCCCAACTGGGCGCCGAACCCTCACTCAAGCATGTAACCTGACTGGGAGTTGAACTGGTGATCTTTCACTTTGTGGGACAATGCCCAACCAACTGAGCCACTTGGCAGGGTGCCATTGTGATAGCTTTTTGACTTAATGCTGCTTTGGAAGTTTATATTAAAATGTTTGAATATTTCTAATTTTATATGTTTATTTAAATTTTATTTTTCAATTGCAGTTTTGTATTCAACATTATTTTGTATCTAAACTGCTATTTCTAATGTAGACAAAAACCTAAGGATGATCTGGCAATTCCACTTCTGAATGGAATTCCACCCAATTTCACTGAAAAAAATTGAAAGCAGTATCCAGAATAGATATATTTTTAAATTTCTTTATTTATTGATTGGGGGGGAGGGGAGAGAAGAGGAGGGGAGAGTGAGAGAGATTTGTTGTTCCACTTATTTATTGGTTGATTCTTGTATGTGCCCTGACTGCAGATCGAACCCACAACCTTGGAGTATTGGGATGATGCTCTAACCCACTGAGCTATCTGGCTAGGGCCTAGAATAGATGTTTGTACATTCATGTTCATAGCAGCATTATTCACAATAGTCAAAAGGTGGAAGCAACCCCAGTGTTCACGGTTGGATGAATGGATAAACAAATGGGGTACAGATATCCAATGAAATATTATTCAGCCTTACAAAAGAAGGAAATGATGGCACACATTACAGCAGATATGAACCTTGGGGACCTTATGCTAAGGGAAATAAGCCAAGCAGGAAAGAATAAATTTTGTATAATTCACTCATATGAGGTTCCTACAGTGGTCAAATTCAGAGACTGAACTTATGAAACTCAACGCCAAAAAACAAACAACCCAATTAAAAAATGGGCAAAGGACCTGAATAGACACTTCTCCAAAGAGGACATACAGATGGCCAGTAGACACATGAAAAGATACTCAACATCACTAATCATCAGAGAAATGCAAATTAAAGCCACAGCGAGGTACCATCTCACACCTGTCAGAATGACTATCATCAGTAAAAGGACAAATGAGAAGTGCTGGCGAGGACGTGGAGAAAGGGGAACCCTTTTGCACTGTTGGTGGGAATGCAGACTGGCCCAGCCACTGTGGAAAGCAGGATAGTGATACCTCAAAAAATTAAAAATGGATCTGCCTTTTGACCTAGCAGTCCCACTTCTGGGAATATGTCCAAAGGAACCCAAAATACTAATTTGAAAGACAATAAGCACCCCTATGTTCATTGCAGTGTTATTTACAATCACCAAGATATGGGAGGGAGCCGCCTAAGTGTCCATCAGTAGATGAGTGGATAAAACAACTATGGGTCATTTACATAATGGAATACTACTTGGTCATAAAAAGAAGAAAATTTTACCCTTTGCAACACTATGGATGGACCCAGAGAACATTATGCTAAGTGAAATAAGCCAGTCAGAGAGAGACAAATACCATATGATTTCACTCATATGTGGGATCTCATGAGCAAACTGAACCGACAAGCAGAACAGAGACAGACACACAGGTGGAGAGCAGATGACAGCTAGTGGGGGTGGGGAGCTTAGAGGGCGGAGGGACTGAACAAAAAGGAAAAAGGGCTCGTGGACATGGACAATAGTGCGGTGATTGCTGGGGGTGGGGAGTCATAAATGGTAATGGAAAAAATACAATGAAGATTAAATTTTTAAAAATTCAGAGACGGAAAGTAGCATGGTGGTTGCCAGGCTGGAGAAAAGAAGAAATGGAGAGTTAGTGTTTAATGGGTACGGAGACCCAGTTGGGGAAGGAAAAGTTCTGGAGATGGATGGCTCTGGACTCCGAATCATTTGTTTTATCTGCATCTGTTCATATCATGAAACTCCTTGGACGACACTTTCAGGAGCTCTGGGTATGGAGCTGGTTAGCCCCTAGCTTTTTGATTTTAGTTCCCTTTGCTCCAATAGAGCAGATCTTTTTGATAAAATCTGTCTACAAGAATAATCTGTTCTATGAACACGCATTGGCTTTGATTAAATGGCTCTCAGCGTTTTAGGGGTAAACGTTCTAAGTCTCTTGGACAATTCGCTTTGAAAGAGAGCAATTGTGAGGAAAAGGAAATCTGTGTGCACCTTGGGAAGCTGTGAGACAGGATGACAGAACGATTTATGGGCTACTAGTCCGAAGGGGGCAGATGGGAGAGGAAGAAGAAGAAGGAGAGTAGGGAGAGGGGGCAAGAAAAGAATGAGGGAGGAGGTGGGAGGCAGAGGGGGGGGGGGGGAGAGAGAGAGAGAGAGAGAGAGAGAGAGAGAGAGAGAGAGAGAGAGAGAGAGGCTGATTTAGCTTCTCTGCATTTCCAACCCCTTTGTTCCCACTGCGGCCACCAAGTTCAGACCAGAGGACAGAATGCTGAATGCAGAAACAGTGGCCACCTTCCCAGCTGCACCTCCGCCTCACACTTCACCCCAAGTTCATTCTTCACACGGCCTCTGCAAGACTAGGACCACTGGAGTCTGTCCCTTGCCTTCGTTGTCCGTCTTTTAGCCCATCTGCACCACTGGCCCTCGGTTTCGAACTGTCCAAGGGGCACACTTGAGAAGCATCTGCGATGGCAAGGAGCCTGGGAGTGAGAGACGGTGTGATCTTTGCTTGCCGGTGAGTCTGCAGCCTGGGCTCCTGGTGGCCTTGTGACCTCCCACATCTTTCTCTGAAGGGACTTGGGGTCATGCTAATGATTGGACAAGCTGAGACCTTACCCTCTAAGGAAGGAAGTTGAAGAGGAAATCCCATTGGCTCCTGTTTCTTTCTGGCGGTGCTGAAGATCTTTATGCAGATAAGTGTTCGGCACCATTTACAGCTGAAACTCCAGGCTTAGCCACATTTGTAATGAAAAGGAAAGTATCATTTTCTGCTGCCAAGAGCTAGCTAAACATTCTACCAGGAACAGTTAGAACGTCAAGTTGTTGGGTATGTGTTTGTAGAGAGTTTTGTCATTATGGTTTTTCTGACTCCGTTCACTACGTTGAAGTATATGCTGCTCAAAAACGTTCCATAGGAGAGTGGCCCCCTCGCCCACCCCCGCCCGCCCCTCACATCACAGAACACTTCTGCTCCGCCGTCTGCTTGATTTCCGTGAAGGTGGCCTGGGCCTTTTCTTTTATGGTATCCAAGTCCATGTTCTGCAGGTTCTGCAACTGCCCAAGAATGGAATCCTTATCTTCTTCCTCTTCTTGATCTTCATCTACCATTTTCTGCAGATCTTCGGGCAAATCCACATCATCTCCAGCCATCTGGATTTGGTTCTCATCCATTTCACTCTATGCAGAAAAACAAATGCAGAGGTAGAGAGACTACTACCGAACAGACAGACAGACATTCATAGCAACAGGAAAATAAAGGTCTGTTGAGGGGTAAAGGGAATGGTGTGCTTGGCTGGGCCTGGTGACCATCGTGGGGCCAGAGGTCCTGGTGTTGGACACCCCCCTTTCAGTGCTCTTGGATGGGTTAGAACCTCTAGCACAGTGGTTTTCCTAGTGTGATTCCTGGACCCAGCAGCTTCAGCATGATCTAGGAATGTGTTAGAAAGACAAATTTTCAGCCCTCCCCCTGCGGAATCAGACACTCCTGGGTGGAGCCCAGCCACCTGTGTTTTAAGAAGCCCTCTCTGTTATGCTGATGATGCGGAGTTTGAGAATCCTGTGCCAGTCTGGCTGGACAGCTTTGCAAGCTTTGCCGTCTATCGGCCCCAGCCTGTGGCGGGTCTTCTTCTGGAGTGTGGGGTTTGGGTTCACGGTGGCCTGACAGTACTCCGTCATTTTAGTCATCGCTCTTGAGTGGTAACTTCTGCTTAACTGTTGCCCCTTCCGTCCCTTCTACTAGCAGGGCCCTTCATGGGCACAGAATCACGTCATCCCAGCCAACATCCTTGGCACCTGGAAGCAAGCCTGGCACACCACCCTTGTTTATTACGTGACTCATTGACGGCATGGCTCCCACTGAGTACGCCGACTGTCTAACCACAGTTTACCTTACAGTTTCATCTTGTGGTTCTAGCCATGGCTGTTCCTGACTTTCCAAGAGCATGCAACCTGGTATTAAAAAGCCCTTTGTTGTGTAATGAGAGAGAAGAATCTAAAGAAAAAGTCTCTCTGGGAAAGGTAAGACATTCCCAGATGGCTGCTGTCAGATCATTCTCTGAGGTTAGGCTGTAACGGAAGGAAACACGGCGTCAGGGGCAGATAAGATTCGAGAAAGGGTCAAAAAAGTGAATGGTAGGAAAGATCTAGGTCCACTCGAGGGCCTGCCTCGATATGTTGTGACCAGTCTGGAATTTGTCACCAGAGCTCATGACAAATCACAAAAAGAAAAAGCAGTCATCTTAATCTTAATCAGATCACATTGATTTGATTTTAGAAAGATCTTTGACACCTGCTGAGTCCCCAGGTGGAGTTAAATTCAGCACCTAGGGAGAGACTCCCCCTCGCCTGAGTGCTGAGAAGAGATATAACCATAAACAAATGTCGGTCGTCTCTAGGTCCGAACAGTGTGCCAGGGTGACGTGTAAACTTGACTCTCCATCTGGATCTCCAGGACCTTTTCTGTTCCAACCGTCCAAGGCTCCACACTTCTTTAGCAGATCCTTCGAGAAGCTGGGGACCTTTTTGCAGAGGTCCTTGCCTGTTTCTCTGGGCAGAGCAACTCAAACAGTCGGAGGGGCCGACTCCTGACTGAGAGGAGACAATGCCCTGGAGGCAGGGGCCTCACACCGGTGTTCCCGGAGACCTCTGACAAGGCCCACTCCCAGGGGCACCTCCCAGGTCAGAGTAGCCTCTCCCTGCACTTGGCCAGCCTGTGGCCCTTCAAAGCGCTTAATGGATTAATTAGTTCCTCGTCAAACTGTTGTGGGGATTACTTAGTTAGTTAATCCCCAGGGGCCCTCAGCCAGTCTTCCACGTCTATTTATTTTTTCATTGACCTGCCCTAGAGTTTGCCTCCCTTGCTGATCACCTGCGGCCGGTTTTGCAGGGAGAAGAGGAAACAGGGCCGGACCTCTGCCTTCTCTTATGCACCTGAAGCACCGTGTACTTGAATTGAAAATGCATTCCTGGGAATTCGAACACCCTCCCCCCAGCCTTCTAGTTGTTGATAAGATCTCTAGGCTGTCACCAGGCCCTCAGAGGGGAGGGGTGGGATTTGCACTGGGTAACTGTGAGTCCTGCACGTGTGGTCAGCCCAGCGGAAGGCCTTGCTTTCTTTGCGCCTCACCTCTGACCTAGGAGTGGCCCCATTTTTGCTCGGTGGGCTCAGCTTTCCTAGCAACCTGGGGCTCTCCACTTCCCTCTTGTCACTAGGCCCTTAATTCTGGGAGAAAGCCACCTGGAGGGTCCGGCTTTGCCTACCCCTGTAAGGCCCGCCCCATGTCTGCGGGACGCAGAGGATGAGTGCTGAGGGAGGTCCTGGCTCACCACCTGGCCCTCTTTTCCCGAGTCGCTGGCCCCATCTCTCCCCGGGAACCCTGCCCATGGGTTTCCCAGGCACCCTGCCCTGCTCTTCAGCCTTAGCAATGCTCAGGCCAGCAGCTCAGTGGATTCTCAGGAGGACAGACAAGGTGCAGAGGTCTGGGCTGGCCCCAGGATGCCTTTAGGCAGGGAATTCGGCATCCTGGGTAGCCCGAGCGTGGTCAAAGGAGGGTATGAGCTCTAGGTGGGCCTCTCTCTTTGGCCCTGTAGACTTCTCACCCCATGTGGGGGAGAGTGGCCTGATGTCCAAGGCAGGTGGCCCAAGCTGTCCAGTCTAAAGCAGTCATGTGTGTGGTTAATGCTGTGGTCAGAGTCCTATAAGCTCCATCCTTCCAGAAGGACAGTGCTACTGACCATCTGTCAGCAGTACAGTTGCTTCTGGTGGTCACTCTGGTACTGGAATCGGTGTCCCTGGGCCACAGCCTGGGCTGTGGACACCTTATAAGGGTAGGACAGGGCTGGTGAATGCTAGAGGACAACAAAATGAAGGGCACTGGAACCAAACCCAGTCCCCTGGCCTCATTAGCCCCGGTTCCTCACCAAGTGAGCGAGCTCAGACCAAAGACAGGTCAAGGGCCAGGGTCTCACGTGTATTGTGAAAGGCTGCCACAGATTCAGACTGCTGTCCCACAGAGATGGCCTGTGACAACGGGAAGATTGTGGGATTTGCAGTCAGGAGACCTGGTTCAAGTCTCATTCTGTCATCGCCCACTGCCTGACCTTGGGCAAGTCACCTTGCATTTCTGGTGCCCAGTGGGAGGGCCGCTCAGAGGACCGCTGAGCAGACTGAAGGAGACGGTGTGAAACAGAATTGTAACCTTCTAAGTCTGGGACAAACGGTGCCTGTGGTTATTAATATTTTAGAGGAAGGGGGCAGCTTGGTGTCAAGGTCCCTGCTGAAAGGGTCCCTGGGACACAGAAGGCATGGACAGAGGAACAGAGGGTAGGGGAATATTGGTCCTTAAAAGAATGATCCGGGACAGAGCAAACGCGGAGGGAGTCTAAGTGGGGTTTATACAGAGGACCCTGGGCAGCCTCGCCTCCTCCCGCCTCAAGAGCTGCCCTGCGGATGGGACCTTGTCTGCCACCCAGGCAACGAGTGTCTTGTCCAGTCTTTCTGCTGCCCACTGGCAGGCCTTAGGCTGGGGAGACCAAGGATATTTAGACACCGTTCACACAACTAGGAAAGGCAGTAATGCCTCATTACACCCCACAAATATAAATGCAATTACAGCCACAGCGAATCAACTCCAGGGACGGGAGCTTTTGTGCTGAGAGCCATGGCGTGAAGAATGAATGAACAAACGAACGAAAGAATGAAATGAGCTGGCACACAGGTGGGGGGCTTATAGGCTACACTGTATTCCTAGAGGCTCTGTTTCAGAGGTCTTCTCGTTTCTATAAGTCTTACGAATTTGGGATATTGTTGAATACAGTTAAGAGCTAATTATTGTTATGCCGGCTGACCAGACTCAGTTTTAATCTCTTGGTTTTTAACCAGATTTATCATCTTAATGCCCAGGGCTGAATGGCCCATTATTTAAAGAGCCCCATATCTTGCCTTTGTTAGTCTCTGTCACTTGATTTCTGACTTTTCACGGAAGGGTAAGCGCGGCGCTGGACCCAGGATTCCTATGCCCTGGATCTCGATAAACTCGCCTTCACCTTGTTGCAAAGTTGAGACACGATAACAAACTATCACAGGTGGTTCTATGGTCAGAAAACTGAGCCTCCACCAGAAGCACTGGTAAGAGTCTAGTCAATCCAGCTTGGTGTTTAAGCAAGTACCAATGGGTTTGATACTAGGTAGATTTGATTTGTTGGGGGTTTGTTTATCTATTTGGGTCTACAGGATACCAAACAGCGAGGCTAATGGGTCTCTTCCACTGTGGCGAGTAGATCTAACATTTGCTATTTACAGACTTGTGGGGATCATGGACTTCCAGTCACTTGTCTTCACCGGCCACCCCTCACTGTCCTGGTTATGAGTGAGGGCATTGCTCTGGCCTCTAAATAAGGTGACAGCAACCCCTGGTCCCTGTTCTGCCAGAGCTCACAGGACCTTAGGTGAGTGGGAATGTAGAGTGAAGAACACAGCGGGTCAACAAATATCTATTCCATGGAAAGCACAAGCGGGCAAAGTAAAGGGGGTCTGGGCCAGACCAGGGGGCATAGGCCTGAGGTTTGCGGAGACCAGGCTCCTGCAGACACTCATCCTTGTTCTGACCTCTTGCTGCAAAAGGCCAGAGCGAGGTGTGTGTTCTGTCCCGTGGGGCAGTGGTTCTCAACCCTCTCTGTGCCTCTGAATCTCTTGTGAAATGTAGAAAAATACTGATGGCCAAGCCCCAACCCCAGAGATTTGGCTCCTGTGGTCTGGATGTGGGGGAGGCCCAGACAGTAGAATTTTTAAAAAGCTTCCCGCGTGTCTGTGTGAGTGGCGTTGAGACCCCCGTCCAGGGCTTGCTAGCTGCCCCTTCTGCTATGTCACGCTGGCCTTCCCTCTTTAGCTACTTCACGAGCCCTCCACACATCCACGTTAGGACAGACGGTGTAGATTTGACTTCTAGAGTGATAGACGTCCCTTTCCGTTTTAGTGTTGATGGACAGCGTGCATGTGTAGGGCCCTACATGGAGTGAGAGCATCTAGAACCAGCTATGTACATCTTGCACTTCTTCCTGCTTGCAGGCATCCCACAGAAGCTCACTCTTCAAGGCCACTT
>PVJD01015061.1:0-26511 GCA_004026545.1 Mormoops blainvillei
CTCACCTCCATATCTTCATTTCTAAATGCACTACATTCTGTTCTCCTCAGGATCATCTATATATTTCTTGTTGTCAAACTCATGGATTCTTCCTGTCTTATTTGAATTCTCTGAGACATCCAAAATTGTTTGGTTCCTTTCCTTACTAACTCTCTTCTCTTGACTTATGTAGAACCCATGGTTTCACTCCTTCCTCTATAACTTCTCCAAGGTTCTCCTTCTCCACTTGCCTCCAAAATGCTGGGGTTTTTCAGAGCCCCTCATTACCCTCTTTCATGATTCTATCTTCTCTTATTGGGGTGTGAACTTATGTGGTAGGATTCTCGTCAGTCATTTCACTGATTAATTCCCACACACAACAATACTAAAACATACTAAGTACTCAATATGTCTTTGTTGAATAAATGAATGAATAAATAACTGAATGGGTGGGTGCAAGGAGAAAAATGCTCACCTTTGAATTCATTCTTCTTTAAGGAGCTCCATTAAAGACGATGAAATTTAGGCATGAAGTTCCTTTAACTCCTTCCCTTATGTCTATAACATTTTCTCTCTCCATTCACTTATTTTTGGCTTTTCCTCTAGGAGGAGAAGAGGAGAGCATGAGCCTCTCCCTCCTCCTCTGTCACCTAAGGACCATGCTTCATTTTTTAACCCCCTTCTCACTGGTATATTTATTATTCACCTTTCCTCTTGTGTTTACCCTCTTTACCCCCAAACGTATTCAAATTCCTCCCAATTCAACATAAAATCAAACCTTTCACACCAACTCCTCATCAAATGACAGCCTCATCTCTCCTCCTTTCTCAGCCAAACTTTTGGCCAGAGTAGTCTACACTGAATATTTCCATGTCCTTACTTTCCATTAGCTTCCCAATCTATTATAATATGGGTTTTAGTCCAATGTTCTCTCCCTGGAGTCACACATGATGTCTTTACTGCCATGTTTTAGGGAATATTTTAAATCGATTTCTTATTTATTTCGGTTTTTTCCCAGCACAGGCTACTCTTTTCTTTGGGAATCTTTTTTCTTGTGTTAGAAACACCACCTTCTCCTGCTTTCCCTGTATTTCTCAAATCCCACTTTCTTACATTGTGTTATTAGATATTCTCCCTTATCCCACTCCATGAAATTAGTGAGCCTGGGGCCCTCACAATGCTTTAAACACGTAATCTCATTTATTTCATAGAACAACTCTTTGAATTAGGTACCATTTTCTTTATTGTACACATGTGAAAACTCAGGATCAGAGAAGTTAACTGAATTGCTTAAGGACACACAGCAAGTACAACCTTAATTCAAAACTATAACTAGAACCTGACTCTAAGCATGCCACATTATCCTTATCTTGCTCAAGTGGGGTAAGAACATGGTAAAGCAGTAGAGAGGCTCTGAATCCTGAAGGGAGAAAGTTACTGTGGTGAGTGGCAATATTAAGGGATACATAATCATAAAAAACATTCATAGGCATATAAAAGATTTATCTAGTATCCAGGGGACAGGTTCTAAAATTCTCATTCTCCTTAGAATTGGTAAGACATCCATACAGCCATTGCATGGCTACCTCCCTAAAATTGTGTTTGATTTAGGAAGACTCAGGAGGACTTTGTCACTTTCTGCCAATCTAAAGAGTTGTCACAGGGTAGAAAAAGTGGACAAGATTTGTAAGCTTAAGGCGACAAAGCTTAAGGGGGTAGAATGTACAGGCAGAGAGATCTGGGCTCAATATAAGCAATGATTTTCTTATAATTACAGTGAAGGGTCAGATCAGTCTCCAGGGCTCCAGATAATAGTATCTTCCATTTATCTTCACTAATATAATATTACCAGCCTGCAGTTGGGCAGCCAGGGTCATCCTCCTTAGCGTCTACCTCGAGACTGTCTGGAATTAAGTGATTGATTGCTCCAGTGGACGGTTTAGACTTAAGATTTCCCTCCAACCACCTTTCAAGACCTCTCCTCAAATGGCTTTGTGGGACTTGGCTGTATCTTCATTCAGTGAGGTACAAGTTGGCCCTTTATGTGAAAGTGAAGGTTAACCAGGCAGGCTGGGACTTTCAGTCTGCTCTTGGGAAATTCTCATGGCTGATCTAAGGAAGCAGTGGATGCAGACAACTTAGGTGTAGAAGCTATAGGCAGAGTTATTACGGAGCTTCAGGGACCAGGTCTCTCCAGAGATATCCCTAGAAACCAGTTAGAACAGTATGGTGATTACCAGAGGGAAATGAGAGTGGGGAAAGGCAGGAGATGGTAAAGGAGGGATAAATGGTGATGGAAATAGGCAGGAGTTGGGGTGGTGAAACACACAATACAGTATTAAGATGATATAATAGAACTGCACATCTTAAACCTATATAATTTTATTAACCAGTGTCACTCCAATAAATTCAATAAAAAAGAAACTTTTCAGCACCTAGGAGAGAAGTGAAGGCAGTCTTGGGGTCTGGACTTAGAGATAGGGGTAGGGCAGAGAGGGGAGATTACCAGAAAAAAAAGTCTAGTCTTGTTGGATTTCCAACTGTTCTTGAGTCCTCAACCTGCCAAGCTACTATCAGACCATTCTAAGTGTTTTATGTATGTTCTCTAATCTAACTTTCACAAAAGCCTTAAGAAATAAGTAATATTATTCATCCTTATCTTTCAGATGAAAAACCAAGATACAAAGAGACCGAGGAGTTTGTTCATGGTCATGCTGGCAGAAAACAGGAATGAATTCAAGAACTTCATTCAGGTCTTTGACCAACAGAATCATCATTACCTGGAAACTTGTTTGAAATGCAGATTCTCTATTCCCACCCCAAATGTAATGAATCATATTTCCAGAGGTAGGCCCAGAAATTTGCGGTTTCACATACCCTCCAGGGTGATTCTTATGCTCATTCAAGTTTGAGTATCATTGTTCTAAATCACTCTCTAAGTGAAATCTTTTCTCTCCGTACCAATCAGGGGTTCTTCACATACTCCATATACGGTTATTCTAACCTTCTACTCTTCTCAAAAGTCCCTACTTTGGTACTTCATCAGTCCATAAAAATCAACCCCTCTCCTTATCATCAACAAAATAAATGTTAATGGGCATAAAGTCCTTTCATCTTTTTCCCTTACACCTATAATGTTCTCTTCATCCATCCTGGCCTTCCATCTTGGAGGAGAGAAGAGCATGAGCCTCTTCCCCATTCCCTGCCACCTATGGACCATGCTTATTTTTTATCCCTCTCTCACCTCCCCTTTTGTGTCCAGCCCTTCTACCCACAAATATGTTTGAATTCCTCCCACAAGGGGTGGGGGCTTTCTTCTACGTTGACTCCTGGAATTACTATGTCTCTGGGTTTATTTCAAGAGACTTTAATATTCCCCAATAATAACCCTATGTATGCCTCCACCTAACCATTTCCCTCTGACAACTTAATCTCACTCACTGCTGCCCTCCAGCTATGAAAAATTGTCTTCACTAAGAACAGAGGTCCCTTCAGACCCATCTAGAAACCACTCTTCAACACCACAACATTAGTTGTCATGTTGCTCCTGCTGGGGACCTCTATACTTAAGATTTGAGAATAAGCATTCACCCACTTCCTTTACCACCATTTCCCCCAAGAACCTGTATGGCAGCTTCCCTCTGCATATGACATAAACTCTGAAGCATTTCAATGCATTATACTGACAATAACAGCAATAATTATATTTTTGAGCATCAACTGATTGCCTAGCACTATGTTAAGTACTTTAACTGAGTTATATGAGCCTGAAGGGAATCTTGAGGTATACCTATCCAAAGGCTTATTTATTTATGTATTTTATTTATTTTAAGGCTTAGTTAAAAATAATAAAATTCAGATTCTGAGAGGTTAAGTGACTTATCTAACAACATGCAATTAAGCAGTAGCAACATTAAGATTTAAACATAGCCTCTTTAACAGACTGACAGCTGTCAGAGTGGAGAGGGGAGGGAGGAACTGGATGAAAGAAGGTGAAGGAGTCAGCCAAAGAACATATATGCATGACTCATAGACACAGACAACAGTGTGGTAAAGGCCAGAGGAAAGGGTGTCAGGGGCTGGGTGGAGGTGGCCAAAAAGGTGGGGGGAAATGGGGACACCTGTAATAGTGTCAACAATAAAAATAAAGTTTAAAAAAAGATTTAAACATAGCCTCTTTTCTGACAACAAACCCCTTAATAACATTAGCTACCATGAAATCACTGTCTAATAATGTAGTATGTATTTTGCCATGTTGATTTTGAAAATAGTAGTAGGACTAGCTGCCATTTATAAAGAACTTTATTTTTTTCAAGCTCACTAATGTATAAAGAATTTCCAAAAAACTAATAAGGAAAAGATCAACAAGCTAGTAAAAAACAGTAACAAAAAAGACAGACTGGAATATATGAGGTACAACTTCACTCAAAATAAGGGAAATGCAAATTAAAAGAACAGCCACCATTTCTGAACTATTAGACAATGACTAAAAATTTTAACTACATACTGTGTTGGTAAGTGTATGAGGAACTAGGCAATATCATATTGCTAGTGTGGATGTGAATGGGGTCAACCTCCACAAAGTGCTATTTGCAATATATATCAGGTATTCTACTCTTTTAAAAAAATTATTGTTGTTCAAATACAGCCGTCTCCATTTTCCTGCCACCACTTTCTCCCACCCCACCCACCTCCACCTCTCATCCTCAATTCTAGCCCCCTTTGGCTTTGTCCATGGGTCCTTTATACATGTTCCTTCATGACCCTTCCCCTTATTTCCCCCATTATCCCCTTCCCCTCCGGTTACTGTCAGTTTGTTCTTTATTTCCATGTCTCTCGTTCTATTTTGCTTCCTTGTTTGTTTTGTTGATTAGGTTCCACTCATAGGTAAAGTCATATGGTATTTGTCTTTCACCACCTGGCTTACTTCACTTAGCATAATGTTCTCCAGATCCATCCATGCTGTCACAAAGGGCAGGGGTTCCTTCTTTCTTTCTGCCACATAGTATTCCATTGTGTAAATGTATCACAGTTTTTTGATCCACTCATTTACTGCTAGGCACTTGGACTGCTTTCAGCACTTGGCTATTGTAAATTGTGCTGCTATGAACATTGAGGTGCATAGTTCTTTTGAATTGGTGTTTCAGGATCCTTAGGGTATAATCCCAGCAGTGGAATCGCTGGGTCAAAAGGCAGCTCCATTTTTAGTTTTTTGAGGAAATTCCATAGTGTTTTCCACAGTGATATGAGGAACTTTATGTGTGCTCTCTGCTATGTTTAATCCTTTCTGTGCATTATTTGATTTAATACAATTACATGGTATGACAGATCCCATATTCTTATTTTATGAATTATACAACTAGGACTTGATTTGGGAAGTGACAGGAGTAAGACCATTAGGCTAGAAACTACATAAGACTTGGCTTGGAACCAGTTGTTTCTGACTGAAAAACCTTTGTTCGTTCAAGTACAGCATCTCAGCTTTTAACGATCGACAATGAGTTGGTATTAGAATATAGTAAAAAGGACAAGGGTCTTCAGTGAGCAGATTCCTGAGTTCAAACCCTCAATTGTCCACCTACTCCATGACTTTGATCATTTATTCTTCATCTGAAATATGTTAGAAAAACTAAGCTCTAGAGGTTTTTGATAATCAAATGTGTTTCTACATGCTTAATAACTGTGACTATCTATTGACTATCTCTTAATCTATTACCTTTCTACCTCATAACTTTTTTATTGGATGTGGTAAAGTCCCTTATTTAGATTTCTTAGGGATTCTCCCTGCTACCTATAGATGAGTTGTTTGGTGGGGATGGTGGGTGGGTAGAGAATTCTCATCACTTGGTCAATTGTTTCTCTATAGCTGCTGTTTCATGGGCCCCTCCACAGTTAGAGATACTCAGTGGTGATGCCACTTAGTATTCCTGAGTATGGCCTGAATGCTTCTCTTCTAGAACAACCATATCCCCACCAGTATCCCCTGCTTTGTCCATTTTTCCTTGACCAAACGTACACTTGACAATGAAAAAGGTAAATGCAGTGGATTCCACAAAATACAGAAGGAGTACAGTATGCTTTTATTGAACAGTCTTCTAGTTTCCTTGTACCCCTTGATGGGAAGAAGCCTTTCCACTTAGGTGTTCAAGCACATGCCCCAGGTAGATGTTTCTTCTTTTCTGTCCTCAATTTCTCTCCAATCTCTATTCTCCTACTGCTCTTAGAGTCCTCTTTTTCAATATCCATAGTTCTGGTTCCTCACCCAATACACAGCTCATACCCTTGTATTGTCCTGAAATTCTAGTTCCTCAGGCTTTGGCTTGTTCATAATGAAAACTATTTTCTGCCCTTTGTCTAATCTAAAGGAAAAGAAGTGAGCTCTGGTCCTGTATGTGAGTGATGGGTGTTATAATTCCAATCAATTCACACCACCAGTAAAAGCCACAGATAATTTCATAATTAGTTTTCTAAGAAGTAAGCACACATTATCAATCAGAACATTACTTTTTCCCAGGACAGAGTATATATGAGGAAAGCATATATTCCCTGTTAATATGACTTGTCCTTGTAGTTTCTGTGAAATAATAATTCTGTAATTGTTGTCCCTTCTGAGCCTAGCTTACAGTATGAGTTGTAAAGAGCCCTGTTTCAGACACATTCAATGCGTGTGTCATTGGCTTGAAATAGATTTTTTCTGATCTCCATATACTTCCCTTGATAGGAAAGAAAATAATGGAGCCCAATCTTATCTTGAGATCTGTCATATATCTCTGACAGATCAAAGGATACCTATTATTATTGTGACTAGATACAGAAGTAAACAAATGACAGATATACAGCACAGTTTAAGTATTGATAAGCACTGGCAATAAAAATAAGATATAGAAAGGAAGTATATGATGCTGAGTATCTATTTCAGGTAAAATTGTCAGGCAGGCCTCTCTGAGCCAGTGCCATCTGAGCAGAGACCTGAATCATATGGGAAATCAAACCATAAAAAGGTCTGAGGAAAGAGTATTTCAGGATGAGTGAAAAGCCAGTGCAAAGACATAGAGATGTTCAAACAATAATAAGAATTAATAATAATGCCAATCTTAGAAATAGAGGTCAAGAGATTTTCAGATGGCAGAACATTTAGAGCCTTGTATAGGTCATGGTAAAGTGTTTGGATTTTATTTTAAGTGTGATGAGAAGCCACTGGAGGGTATTTGTGTGAGAAGACACATGATGTGAATTCCATGTTAAAAAGATGATTTTTTTTCTCTGTGGAAAACAGACTTAGGGAGCCGTAGTAGATATGAGGACAAATGTTAGGTGTCTATAACATTAGCCCAGGCAAGAGATAATATTGGTTTGGATATGGATTAAAGTGGGTTAAAAGATAGTTGGATTCTGTAATTGCTTTGGAGTAAGGTTTAGAATTTGCTACTGAATTGCTACTGGATTTGGAATGGAGAGTGATGGAACAATAGGAATCAAGAATGACTCTTAGGTTTTAGTCTCGAGCAAGTGGATGAATGGTGATGTCATTTATTCAGATGAGGAAACTGGGGGAGGATAAAGTTTTATGAGGGCAGAAATTCAAATGTGTACTTTTCCATGTATTAAATTTTAATCTGCCTATGCGACTTCCCAGAGGCTCAGCATACACTGATTCAGAAGCCATGCCCACTGACTAACTGGGGTCAGGCAGAAGCAAGAGTCAAAGAAATGAGAACCCCCAGATAATCAGAAATTGACTGATATGACCCTTAGAGAAAAAAAGAGAAAGGAGTTCTAGAATGGCAAATGATAGAACCATCAAGTGAAAACATTAAGACTCAGGAAAATCAAAGGCCATCTAATACCACTTGCCATTTGATGCTGGAATCTCATCTTTATCATCCATACAAATTAATCCAGTTTCTTCTTAATCACTTTCAGTGATGAAGATAATAAATTTGCTCTAGGCTTTGAAGCTACCCATTTCATCACTTGAAAAACTAATTCCACTAAATTCAGATAGTAGCTCCTTACTACTCTGTTTCCATTAGATGTGTCTTCCCTACTATTCACATTTTGTCCATTCAACCCTGTGCTTTCTCCAACCTAGAGCTCTGGTATATCAATAGTACTGGCTTGTCTTAATTACCATGTTAGAAAGAGACATCAATATCAATACATAGAAATCCAAAGCATATCCAACTTACCCTAACTTCCTAATCAGTGTACTGCATTAGAAAAAAAAATGCCATATCTTGAGAAGTCTATTCACAAGATGAATAGACTCAATCCCAATTGGGGAAAGGGCCTGAATTTGTGTTCTTAGGAATCACCATAGTAACTTTGATAATTAAGCTGATAGAAACCTTGAGCAGCAGATTGTGTTTTTGTCAGTTTCTCCCTTCAGCTCTATTAGCAGTTGCTTTATATATTTTGGTGCTCCCTGGTGTGTGTACACACACACACACACACACACACATTATTGCTGTTCAATTACTGTTGTCCCCATTTCCCCCCCATTATTCTCCCCTGCCCTACCCACCCCCACCTCCCACATCCCACATTCAATCCTCTCCCCCTACGTTGTCTTTGTCCATGGATCTTTTATGTATGTTCCTTGGTGATCCTTCCCCTTCTTTGCCCCATTATCCCCTTCCCCACTCCCTTCTGGTTACTGTCACTTTGTTCTTTTTTTCCATGTCTCTGGTTCTATTTTGCTCACTTGTTTGTTTTGTTGATTCAATTCCATTTGTAGGTGAGATCATACGGTATTTGTCTTTTGCCGCCTGGTTTATTTCACTTAGCATAATGCTGTCCAGTTCCATCCATGCTGTTGTGAAGGGTAGGAGCTCCTTCTTCCTTTCTGCTGCATACTATTCCATTGTGTAAATGTACCACAGTTTGTTGATCCCCTCATTTACTGATGGGCACTTAGGCTTTTTCCAGCACTTTAATATTGTAAACTGTGCTGCTATGAACATTGGGGTGCATAGGTTCTTTTGAAATGGTGTTTCAGGATTCTTGGGGTATAATCCTAACAGTGAAATTTCTGGGTCAAAAGGCAGTTCTATCTTTAATTTTCTGAGGAAATTCCATACTGTTTTTCACAGTGGTTGCACCAGTCTATGTTCCCACCAACAATGTACTAGGGTTCCCTTTTCTCCACAGCCTTGCCAGCACTTGTTGGTTGATTTGTTTATTATGACCCCTCTGACCAGTGTGTCTTCTTGATGTAGTGTCCCCTTTATCACCATAAAATGTTCATGTTTGCTTCTTGTACCTTTGTTATCTCGACATCTATTTTGTCATATATAAGTATGGCTACACCTGCTTTTCTTTGGATGCTATTTGCTTCGAGAATCATGTTCCACCCTTTCATTTTGAGTCTATTTTTGTCTTTCCAGCTTAGATGTGTCTCCCAAAGGCAGTATATATGGTTGGAATTTGCTTTTTGATCCAATCTGCTACTCTATGCCTTTTTATTAATGAATTCAGTCCATTTCCATTTAGGGTGATTATGGAAATATGAGGATTTCCTGTAACTATTTTATCTTTTGTTTTCTGTTAGCTTTGTGTCTCTGTTGGTTCATTTCCTTTGTATTTATGTCAGTTGTTTTGTTTGGTGGTATTCCATGCTTTTTTTCCCTTCTGTTTCCTCTTTTTTAAGCTGTATGTTTCAGTTTTGGGTTTGTTTTTTTTTTTTGTATGTGTGTGGTTACCATTAGGTTTATAAAAAGAGTGTTTCATATACACAGTAGTCCTTTTTTTAATGCATCTGATCTCCATCCTCCTTTGCAAATTCAGAACTTTACCTACTCTACTTTTATATTTTTGCTGTTACAAATTATCCCATTTATGCTGTAAGTATGTTGGTGATCTTACTCATAATTTTGTGACCTTTTGTTCTTTGATTCAGACAGAAAAACCCACTTGAGTATTTCTTGCAATAGAGATCTGATGATAAATTCCCTCAGCTTCTGTATGTCTAGAAAAGTCTTTATTTATCCTTCATATGTAAAACATAACTTTTCTGGATATATTATTCTTGTCTGGTAATTTCTCTTTTTTAGTAGTTTGAATATTTGGTTTCGCTCTCTTCTAGTTTGTAGAGTTTCTGCTGAGAAGTCCAATGATAACATGATGGGATTTCCTTTATAGGTTACTTTCTTCTTTTCTCTGGCTGACTTGAGAATTCTGTCTTTGTCATTAATTTTTGACTGTTTTAATACAATGTGCCTTGGAGGAGGCCTCTTTGGATTGAGGTAACTAGATGTTCTGTTTGCTTCTTGAATTTGAGGATCTAGTTCTTTCCATAGATTTGGGAAGTTCTCATCAACTATGTGTTTGAATAGGCTCTCTGTTCCCTTCTCCCTCTCTTCTTCTTCTGGTATGCCTATTATTCTTATATTCCTATTTCTGTAGAGCCAGATAGCTTTCATAGAGCTCTTTAATATTTTTTATACTTCAGTCTCTCTCTTCTTCCCTCTGCATCATTTCTAGATTTCTGTCTTTGATATTACTAATAGTTTCCTATGTCTGGCTACCTCTATTTCCTATGCTCACTATCTCTTTTCTGATTTTTTCATCTCCAGAATTTCTGTTTGGTTCTTTTTAAAAGTTTCAGTATCTTTGGTGAAGTATTCATTTTGTTCATTGATTTGTTTTCTGAGCTCATTAAATTTCTTCTCTGTGTTTTCTTGCGTCTTGTTAAGTTTGTTTTGCAGAACTGCAATCTTCAATTCTCTGTCATTTAAATCACATATTTCCATGTATTTAAGTGTGTTTTCTGAATATTTTAAAATTTTGTTTCTGAGCTGCCTCATTACCTTGGTTATTTATGATATTTGATGGATTCCTTCTCTGTGTAGGCATCTATGTGTGAGTGGTACTTGTTTAGTAGATTGTTAAGAAGTCTTTCCCTCAGCAAAAAAAATAATAATAATAATAAATGAGAAGCCTTTTTATTGTTATTCATAAGGTAGTGCTGAATCCGAAATTTTTTTAAGCTCTTTCACTTTTCTGGCTGTTCAGATCTCTGTGGAGTGATAGAAAATGGCCTGTGCCCCTTAGGATGGTGGGAGCCTCCCTTGTGATCTGGTTGCTTCATTCCAGGGAATGTGGTGAGCAATGTGGCTGCAAATCCATGAAATTTCAGTGCTTCCCGCAGCATCCAGATGCCATTAGCAATGTAGCCATGATGCATGGGGGCGGGGTACATTGGAAGGACCTGGCTGCCTCTTTTGTTTTGGCCTCCTGGCAACGGCAACCAGTGAACCTCTGCAGCATCTCCCCTACACCTCCACCCAAACCTGGGATTAGTCTCAGAGTGCTACTGTTGCTCAATGAAAAAGTTATTCTGTAGTATCAGTTCTTGGTTTTGCAGATAATGTGCTCTGCAACCCGACATGAAGGGTGAAGGGAACAGAGTTCTGGGTGGTTAATGGGCAGCCAGGTTCTGTGGCTTTGTTTCTCTGTCTGGAATGCTGACTGCCCACCAACCAAGATTGCATTTCTGTGTTTCATCCCTGCCCAGGTCACTGGGCTCAGCCTCAGCTCTTACTCTTTCCTTTGTTCTCTTTCTTTAGACACACATTATAACAATCAGATCAACAGGAAAATTCACTTTCACCACCCTGAAACATACTTTTATTTAAAATAGATCACTCTGGTTTCGATGTAATAGATTGTACAGGCAAAAAAATGGAAGTCAGAAGACTGGTTAGAAGGTTGTTGCAGTAATCCAGATGAGACATAATGGAAGCCTGGACCAGACTGGTAGCAGTGGTGGTACATAGTTGCAGTAGTTTAAATCATAAGACACTTTATTTTGGAGGTAGAGTTCACTTGACATGCCAATGGAATGTACGTGGTAAAACACTATTCAAATATATCTGCTAGGTTTTTGGCTTGAGAAGCTTGTTGAAAGTGTGTACCAATTACTGAAATGAGTAACAATGAGAGACTGGTTTGGGTGAGTATGGTGTTTTCACAATGTTAAGTTTGAGATGCCTATTAACCACATAGGGGAAATATCTGAATGAAGAGAACAAAATGAACTTAGGTTCAGGCGTCACTGTCTTGGTCACAGCAACAACTTCACAGATATATGGCTCATCTGTAATGATATATGCATGCAGCACCTAAATCAGCCATGAACCAGAACTTCAGTTATTCTAAGGACCTATTCAATAATGTCATGTTTTCCATCACAGATGCAACCACTCTGGCTTGTCCTCATCTACCAACAAAAGTTCTGTACAATAGTTAATACCAATACATTGAGCAAAAGGCCTTTACAAATCTCAGCATGAAGACACCCTTGAGAATGGCATTACTTAATACAAATAACCCTTCCTATTAACTGCTGTGCTGACCACATTATAGGATTTAGCTCAGCTACAGAAACACAAAGGTATGATGATGGTCACTGCAGACTTCTAGAAACAAAGTAACCTACATAGTGGGACTAGATGGACACCGCTTGCCAAAATACTTTTTGTTGGAAGTGTGGGA
Source organism: Mormoops blainvillei (assembly GCA_004026545.1). NCBI lineage: Eukaryota > Metazoa > Chordata > Mammalia > Chiroptera > Mormoopidae > Mormoops > Mormoops blainvillei. Next base: position 12,475 of record PVJD01015061.1, read on the forward strand.
GCCAAGCAGTTCCACAATGCCTCTCCTATAATTTATTTAAAATTAGTCCTGGTTCCAAATATCTTCTAGGGTTTCAATCTCAGATAAGCCCATGCCTTCAATTAGGTCATCAAGTACACACTGCTGGAATCCTTTGGCAACATTTTCAATTCAGGAGGCCAGAATAGCAATAGTAAATACCAATGCACTGAGCAAGAAGCCTTTACAGATTTCAGACAATGAAGGACTTCCTCTGCTAAATATTTTCTCTTTAAATATTCTTCCTGCTTCTAGTATGTTGAATGGTGGCCTGCAAAAAAATATGTACATGCCCTACCTAACCCACCAGAACCTCTGAATGTGACCTTATTTGGAAAAGTGTTTTGCAGGTGTAATTAATGGTCATGAGACAAAATAATGCTGGATTATTCAAGTGGGCCCTAAATCCAATTATGTGCCCTTATGAGAGACACAAATAGGTGAGGCACACAGGGAGAAGGACATGAAAGGTGAAGGGAGAGATTGGAGTTATGCAGGCACGAGCCAAGGAGTACCTGTAGCCCCCAGCAGCTGAAAGGCAAGAAAGGATTCTCCCCTAGAGTTTTCAGAGAAAGTAAAGCCCTGTGAACACCTTGATTGCAGACATCTGGCCTATGTAACTACGAAAAAAATAATTTTCTGTTGTGTTAAGCCACTGATTTTGTGGTAATTTGTAAGTATCACACTACCTTGCTTTATCTTCTCTTACTAAACTATAACAAATCAACACATAAAACAGCCACCACTACCCCAGAAGTTCTCCCTTCTGCTCTGTTCTAGTCAATATACACCTGAAAGTAGCCATTATCAGGATTTCTAACATAGATTACTTTTGATTGGTTTTGTGATTTATATGAATAAAATAATGCAATTTGTACTCATTTGTTTCTACTTTCCTTTGCTTGATTGCGGGACCCATCCACATTTTTGCATGCAACTGCAGAATTTTAATTTATATTGCTGTAGAGTATAACTTGTATGAAATGTATTTATTCATTTTATCCATTCTACTGTTGCTGTGCATATGGGGAGTTTCCAGGATTGGGCTATGGCAAATACTGATGTTATAAAAATTCTTAAACATGTCTTTTGATGAGTGCATGTGCCCATTTCTGTTGGCTATATACCTAAGAGTAGGATATGCTTATGTTCAGTTTTAGCAGATGCTATCAGTTTTTCCAAGTGTTTGTTCCAATTTACACTCTCATTAATAGTATATGAGAGTTTCAGCTGTTCCATGTCTTCACCCAAACTTGATATTTTCTTTCTTTTTTTCTTTGTCATTCTGGTAAATATTCAGTACTATTTTACTATAGTTTCAATTTGTATTTAACTGATATCTAATGAAATTGGGTACTTTTTTGTTTTCTTATTGATCATTTGGATATTATTTTTGTTACGTGTCTTCAAGTCTTTTGCTTATTTTTCTAATAGCTCCTCTTTTTAGTATTAATTTGTAGAAATTCTTTATACATTCTGGATATGAGCCCTTTGTCAAAGGTATTGCTAATACCTTCTCCAACTCTGCGTTGCCATTTTTTCTCTTGACATGGCATCTTTTAGAGAACAGAAGTTCCCAATATTAATTTAGTTCATGTTACTGAATTTAACTGTTATGGACAGGGCTTTTGCATTGTTTCAGAAATCTTTGCCTATTGCAAGGTCATGCTCTATGTTTTTTCTCTAAAAGATTTATTGTTTTGTCCTTTGCATTTAGACCTGCAATAGATCTGAAATTGATTCCTAGGTATTTTGCCATAGGAATCAAGATACATTTTCCTCCATATGGCAATCCAGTTGATGTAGCACCATTTATTTAAGAGATCATTATTTCCTTATGGCACTGAAGTATCAACTTTAACATAAATCAGTTGACTATATATGTGTGGATATGTTTGTGGACTACCTATTCTGCCTCACTGACAAATCTGTTTATCATTGTACCAGTACTAAACTATCTTAATTACCACAGCTTTATGATACATGATGATATCTGGTAGTATAAATCTTCCACAGTCAAGACTGCTTTGGCTATTCCTGGCCCTTTGAAATTCTATGTGATTCTTCAAATGAGGTGAACAATTTTGGCCAACCCCCCCGCCCCAACCAGTTTTATTTGGGATTTTGCTTGGGGTTGTATAAAACAATTTATTTTTTCCAGGGTTTCTGTCAGCTTTATAATATTGAATCTTCCAATTCATGAACATGCTGTATTCCTTTCCATTTAGGCCTTCTTTAATTTCTCTCAATATTGTTTTTGTTGTTTTCAGTATAGAGTCCTGCAATTTTTTTCATTTGATTTGTTCCTAGGTATTTGATAGTTTTAATACTAAGGTAAATGGCGTCTTTTAAAATTTGATTTCTACATATTGCTAGCATATAGAAATATAATTAATTTTGTATACTGATCTTGCATCTAGCAATGTTGCTAAATTTATTTTTTAATTCTAATAATATTTTAGATTCTTTTGGATTTTATACATAAACAAATATGTCATCTGAGAATAATAACACCTTATTGTCTATTCTAATCTTTATGGCTTTTATTTCTTTTTTAAATTCTATTGCACTGGCCAGAACTCCAATAAAATTTTGAATAAAAATTATGATAGCAAGCATTCTTGACTTATTCCTGATCTCAATAGGAAGGCTTCAATTATTTACTACTAAATATGATGTTTTCTGTAGGTTTCTACAGATACTCATTTTCAGATTAAGAAGGTTTCCTTCTATTCCTACTCTAAGAGTTTTTTGTTTGTTTTTGTTTTTTAAGATTATATATATTTTTATTTCTTTAAAAAAATCTATTCTACTTTTTTCCATTACCATTTAGTCCCCTTATACCCCCTCCCCCTATATGAGCATTGCATTTCTTCAAATGTTTTCTGCATCTCCTAAGATGATCATATTTTCTTTTTTTCCTGTTAAAATTTATAATGTTAACCCACCCTTGCATTTGTAGAACAATCCCTGCTTGCTTGTGACACTTTTTTTAATATGAAGTTGGGTTTAATTTAACAATACTTCATTTAGTATTTTTGAACTCATGTTCCTGAGACTGTTCTGTAGTATTGTTTTCATTTTTTATTTTTTTAAAGACTGCATTTATTTATTTTTAGAGAGGGGAAGGGAGGGAGAAAGAGAGGGAGAGAAACATCAATGTGTGGTTGCCTCTTACGTACCCCCTACTGGGGACCCGGCCTGCAACCCTGGCATGTTCCCTGACTGGGAATTGAACCATTGGCCCTTTGCTTCACAGTTCAGTGCTCAATTCACTGAGCCACAACAGTCAGGGCTTTAAATTTTTTTTTGAAGTATATTTGATTATGCTATTAAAGTTCTCCCATTTTTCTCTCCTTGTTCTCCTCTGCCCCACAATACCCTCCCACCAGCATTCCTTCCCTTAGTTCATGTCCACGGGTCATACATAGAAGTTCTTTAGTTTCTCCATTTCCTATACTATTGTTAATCTTCCCTTTGTGCCTACCAATTATGCTTCTTATTCCCTGTATATTTTCCCCCATTCTACCCCATCCCCCTTCCCACTGATAACCCTCCATGTGATCTCCATTTCTGTGATTCTGTTCCTATTCTAGTTGTTTGCTTAGTTTGTTTTTGTTTTTGTTTATTTAGGTTCACTTATTGAGAGTTGTAAGTTTGTCGTCATTTTACTGTTCATAATTTTGATCTTCTTTTTCTTATATAAGTCCCTTCAACACTTCATAGAATAAGGGCTTGGTGATTATGAACTCCTTTAACTTTACTTTATCTGGGGAGCACTTTATCTCTCCTTCCATTCTAAATGATAGCTTTGTTGGAGAGAGTATTCTTGGATGTAGTCCTTGGCTCATGACTTTGAATACTTCTTTCCAGGCCCTTCTTGCCTGTGAGGTTTCCTTTGAGAAATCAGCTGATAGTCTTATGGGAACTCCTTTGTAGGTGACTGTTTCCTTTTCTCTTGCTGCTTTTAAGATCCTCTCCTTATCTTTAATCTTGGGTAATGTAATTATGATGTGCCTTGGAGTGTGCTTCCTTGGGTCCAATTACTTTGGGACTCTCTGAGCTTCCTGGAATTCCTGGAAGTCTATTTCCTTTGCCAGATTGGGGAAGTTCTCCTTCATTACTTGTTCAAATACATTTTCAATGTCTTGTTCTTCTTCTTCTCCTTCTAGTACCCCTATGATTCAGATGTTGGAACGTTCAATGTTGTCCCAGAGGTTCCTAAGCCTCTCCTTATTCTTTTGAATTCTTGTTTCTTCATTCTGTTCAGGTTGGGTGTTTATTTCTTCCTTCTGCAACATATCATTGATTTGAGTCCCACTTTCCTTCCCTTCACTGTTAGTTCCCTATATATTTTCCTTTATTTCACTTTGCATAGCTTTCACTTTTTCCTCTATTTTGTGAGCATACTCAGCTATTTCTGTGAGCATCCTGATTACCAGTGTTTTGAACTCTGCATCTGATAGGTTGGCTATCTCTTCATTGCTTAGTTCTATTTTTGGAACTTTGATCTGTTCTTTCATTTGGGCCATATATATATATTTTTGGCTCCGTGTGCTTGTTAAATGTTGTATGGGGTGGAACCTTATGTATTTGCCAGGGCGGGACAATCCATGTAGCTGTGTTGTGGTGCTGTATGTGGGGTATAGGTCAGAGAGGAAACTATGCCACTTGCTCAGCTCTCAACCCATTTTCAGTCACTTCCCCTGCTACCCACAATCAAATTGGGCCCTTCTGATGCTGATTCACTGGTGGGTGGGTTTGTGTATGTTCTGGGACCATGTGGGTCTCTCCAATGAACTCTCCTGTGAAGCTGAGAGTATCTCCCGCTGCCACAACCCCCACAGGTTTTTGTAGGCAGGGGTTTTGAGGCTTTCTTTTCCTGTGCTTGAACTATTGGTTGTGAGGTCTGTCTTCCTACCCAGTTGTTCCTCCAGGTTTATCCACATGCAAATATTTGACCACTCAGTCCTCCAGCCACCATTTTGCCGGGCGTCCCCTCCACCCCAGCTATGCATTTCCACCCCTCTTACAGCATGGATGAATGTTTCTTCTTTAACTCTGTGGTTGTAGGACTCTTAAGGCTAATAGAGTTTCTTAAGATTAATGAAACTCCTCCCTTGGACAGGTCTGCTGATCTTGGATTTTTTCCCAATCAGATTGGACAATACTCCTTTTCATCCTAATTGGCAATTAGTGTATTTCACACACTGGAAAACCTGGGAGGGCTACAGAGCGTAGTTCAGGATGCTGAATAGGTGTGGCAAGAGGAGAATGACTTGTTTGAAGAGGGATTGGAGGAGTTTCAGTGGTTTGTTAGTCACAAGCTGCTAAACTATACCTGACATACTTGCTGGTTCATCCAGGATCTAATTTATAGGGTGGATGTTTGGAGTGCTTATTATGCTCAAGAGTCACCCAAAAAGGTATGAGAATTTAGGAATCAAGAGATTTTTCCCTGTTTGCAGGTCAGTTGGCCTTTTGAATTTTATCACTGGGTAAGGGAGCTTACATTAACTGAATATTTATTGCACCTTGCACTGTGACTTCTGTTGTATACATATATCTTATCTTTCTCACAAAAAATCTACTATAGAAGTATTATTATCCCAGTTTTATAAAGGAGGAGACTGAGGCCCTTGAGAGCATGATGTAAATTACTAAAAGTCATATACTTAAGAAATAGAATACTGATTTAATTCCAGGTATACTTGATTTGAGACCTGTGTTGTATATTAGAGCAAGATTATTTTAGTTATAAGTGCAGAAATCCAACTCAGTCTAGATTAGGAAAAAGAACAAGTAAATAAAAAAAATGCATTTATTGACTTTCTTCTGGGAGGAAATTAGTGGGATAATCTAGGAAGTACTAGGATAACTCAGAATGAAAGAAAGAGCTGCCAGAAGTAAGTGTTTGGTGACTACTAGGAAACACTTTTACCCTGCTTCTCTTATCTTTATTTTTTTATGCAAGTTGCTTTCATATCCACTCACTTGTCCACTTGGTAGGAAACATGACTGTCAATGACCTACATTTATCAACTTCAGTGGAAAAACAGCTTATTTCTCCTAACATCCACATATTTCAAAGAAGGATACAGATTAGCCCTGTTTGTACTGGACCAATCACTGCTGTCAGAAGTGGAATATTTTGTTTTGACCAGGCCTGGACCACATGCTCATCCAGAATGCGGAGAATCTGATACTAGAAGAGGAGGGTAAGAAAGATAGGGCAGATAAAAACAGTAAATCCCACAGACTAACCACTACATGTGCTTTTGCCACTGCAATAGGGTCTAGTGTATGGTTAGGCAAACTTTTGTGTCAAGGGCCAAAGAGAGTAAGTGTTTTTAGGCTTTGTCGGTCATATGCTATCTCTTTTACTTCCTCTTTTCCTTCTTTGTACAACTCTTTAAACATTTGAAAACCATTTTTAGGTTATTGGCCATACTAAAACAGGCACAGGGCTGGATATGGCCTGGCAGGTCACAGTTTGCTGAGCCCTGGTTGAGTAAATAAGGATCTAGGCCCAGATCATTTAGAAACTATGAATGCTACAATATCTTTGGATCCAGTCAATTACACACTGGGAGTGCTCAAATCTGCACCTAAATTCATTCACTGAAATGGGGTAGATGTTTTAGTGAACAAGGCAAGAGGGAACTAATATTAGGACACCTAATATGTGTGAAGTCTGGTGCTAGGAGTTTTATATAACACAATCTCACTTAGTTCTCACAGCAACTTTGTAAGGTAGGTACTATTATTATCCTTATCTGAGAGATGATGAAAGACTTAGGGATAAGAAATGACTTGTCCAAGTTCACCCAACTAGTAAGTGACATAGCCAGGGTTCAAAGACATGTCTCACATGTATCTCTGGCTACTAACTGCAGTGATTGATGGTGGGGGTTCAGAACAGCAGGCACAACAACAGCAACAGCTGATACCTCCCTAGGGTCACAAAAGGAAAGTAGTCATAACTATTTTTTGGGCATCACATCTGTTTAAATGGAGTCCACGTGGTATTTTCACAGTTTCTTATATTACACTGTCTTTTAATAAACACCACAGAGTATGTTTTCAAGCAGTGTTAACCACAGGCAATAAGTTATTTTAATATTATTACCAAAAGCTACTGGCTTCAATGTTATTAGGATTTTATGTCTTTAAGCTCCTGTGCTTGCATGCTACAGTGACATGAGGGTAGAGAAAATTAAGCCAAAGGAGATTTTAAAGCAATAGAATATTTTTTTGATGAGGGTATATAGCTAAGTAGACCTCCCCTCTGTTTCTCTGTTCCCATAAAACAGAGAGTTTGAAGTAGATGGCAGACTGATGTTGTGTTCTCAGGAGTGCCTTCTTTTACCAATGATAACAGTGTAGGTTTTGAAGTATATCCTTTCAAAAATTAATTAGCACATATTCTCCTAAGTCACCTGGCAATGGGTTTTCTGCTTTGCATCCTGAGGTCTGGATGGGGACACAAAGTAAAGAAATGAAGTAAAAGTTTATTTATTATGTACTTACTAAGAGCTAGGTGGTTTCCTAAAAGAATCCTGTAAGGTAGCATTATTACCCTTTTGTTGTATTTTTATTATATTAAAAATAGAAACAGTCTTAATTTTTAACAATAGCGGAATTTTTTTTCAATTACAGTTGCCAGTCAATATTATAATGCAGTGATTTTAGGTGTACAACATAGTGATCAGATAATTATATACTTTACAAAGTGGTTGTCCCAATATTTCAAGTACCCTCTTGGTATCATACATAGTTATTACAGTATTATTGACTATATTCCCCATGGCGTACTTTATATCCTCGTGACTATTTGTGTCACCAATTTATACTTCTTAATTCCTTCATTTTTTTAACCCCATTCCCACCTCCATTCATCTCTGGCAATCATTAGCCTGCTCTGTGTATCTATGAGTCTGTTTCTATTTTGTTTGTTATTTTGCTCTTTAGAATCCAGATACAATTATTACGTTCTTTTAATTGTGTTGATTTGTATACATACACTAAGCCCTTCATTATCTCCATTTATGAGGAAGGTGAGACTCAGAGGAAGCAACTAGCTCAGTTTGGTAATGTTACACAGCTTGGTAAGAACCAAGATATCAGACACCCAAAATCTGTTCTTTTTATACTATGCCGTGTTACTAGTAATTATTCTTTGATCCCTAGAACTCCTCAAATAGAGTAAAAAATAGAGGTTTGTATTTACAAAGTTTCAACATTAACATTTTAGCCTGTTTAGGATTCCTGAAGTTCTTCATTCTAGGGATTTGGAGTACAGTGAGCCATGAAGCACTTCTTGAAAGCCCACTTGTGTCTTGTGAGCTCATTGCTTTATTCACAACAAAGCCATGATAACTGTCCTTAGGCCACCGCTCTACCCTAACTTGGTCCTCTTACAGTCACCATGCCTAGACCAAGGCTGTGGTATATCCTAAGGTAGTACATGTAAAAGTCCTCTCGAAAAAGTCCTACGTTCTTCCCTAAGTCCTGGAAGAGTAAAAGTTTTATTTTGATATATACAAGGTCTGTCTGGAAAAAGTCCAGCCATTGTTGATATAACGAGATCGGTTTGCGTGACATCAATGTAACCTGGCAGCCAAGGAGAGTGGACTGAAATGCACATGCGTGAACAACGATGACTTTACTGTACTAGTCAGTGGGGGCAGTAGATGTCGTTGAGTGAGCATGTGTACTGTGTGGCCATCACAGTCAAAATAATTGAGTGAGTAGAGCAACAAATCTGCATCAAATTTGCATTAAACAGGAACATTCCTCTGCAGAAACTATTCATATGATTCAGGAGGCCACAGCTATGGGAAACTGCTGATTGGCAGCTTCATCACGACAATGCACCTGCTCATGCATCACATCTCATGCAGAGTTTTTCGGCAAAACATCAAATCACCCACGTGACTGAACCCCCACATAGCCCAGATTTGGCACCCTGAAACTTCTGGCTTTTCCTAAAACTGAAATCACCTTTGAAAGGGAAGAAATTTCAGACCATCAGTGAGATTCAGGAAAATACAACAGGGCAGCTGATGGCGATAGGGAGAACTGTGTGAGGTCCCAAGGTGCCTACTTTGAAGGAGACTGAAGCATCATTGTGCAACGTACAATGTTTCTTGTGTCTTGTATCTCCCTGAGTAAGTGTCTATGTTTTTCATATTACATGGTTGGATACTTTCTGGACAGACCTTGTATGTAATACATAAAGAAAAAAAATAAAACCAGGAAGAGAGGGAGAGATGGAGGAAGTGGGGGGGGATATTAATAAATAAGAATAAACAATAATACATAATAGTTTCATTGCTTTTCTCTGTACATAAACACTACAGTTTAGGCTTGTTGTTTTAAAATTTTATAGGAATGAAATCATGCTATTTTTCTCTTTTCTGTCTGTATCTTTCACTCAATATTATGGCTGTGAGATAAATTCAACATAGTGGGTATTTAGAGTTACTCATTCATTCTTATTGCTAGTCATCATTTTGTTGTGTAGCACTGAAAACTGATATGGGGATGGAGTACATTTGGAAACCACAACATACCTATGGTTAGAGAATATCAATCTCCCAGGTTATCACAGAGAGGCAGGACAGAGACAGTGTGTGTATGTATGTGCTTGTGTGCTTGCGAGAGGCAGAAGGAGAGAGAGAGCTGATATGGGTGGTAGTGAAACAGAAATAGTGAGGCTGTTTTCCTGTGGTCTGACCTAACCTTGCCTAAAAACAGAGAGGGAGGACCCATTTGTAGTGGAGCCTACAAAAATAAAGACTAACCCAAGACTTTTTTTTCCCCCCTGAGTGGAAGATTCTGATGAGTGTATGATCTGAGTAAGGAAAGTATAGTTATTGTCATATTCATCTTACTGTGAGAACCCGACATGAACTGCGTAACACTGAATACTGGAGAGTTACCCTAGAAACCTGTGCTTGCCAATCAGAAACAGTTTTTCCAGATGCTATTAATTATTGCAGAAAAGCTCTCTTTTCCTACTCAGGAAATTGACTCAACCTTGTCAGCACTTTCTGTTTACCTTTACGACTGATAAGAATGGTGAGGCCTGGCCTACTTTTATACCCTCCCTACAAAATGATTTTTATTCTAGTGGGGTGAGTTGTTTGTTGTATCTCTTCTGTGTCCTAGAAGCCAGAGCCTGGACTTATTCCAGTGAATTCAGTAGTCCTTAAAAACATCAAATCCTGAAGATGCTTTTATCTTTTCCTCAACACTTTTCCTCCTTTATATTCCCCTAACTTGCTGTACTCCTCCCTGCTCTATGTCCCAAACATGAATAAAATAGCTGTTCAGAAATTGTGATATCGCTGAGTATGAAGGACCAACCCATGGTTAAAGGGAAGCCTCAAGAAGGGTGCTGGCCTGCTCAAAATTCAAATGCCTTGACACTTCCATCAGTTCACCTTTGTTAAGTAATTCTCATTTTTTGGGTCTCAGTTTCACCATCTGCCAAATGAGAATAATAATAATTTCACTGCTCTCATAGTATGGCTGAAGATGGATGTAAAAAAACTTCCAAATGGGAGTCCTCAGTATATATAAGGTATAATAACAACAATCAAGATTTGTTAAGTGATTTCTTAAGTGCTTACTATAAACTAGGCACTCTGCTAAGCTCTTTATATACAGTATCTTATTTATCTCTCCCAACATAAGTCTAACAAGATTATCACCTAAATGTATGGAAGAAGTAGCTGAGGCTCAGAGAGGTAAAATTACTTGCCAAAAATCATATGGCTAGTCAGTGCTGTGTTTAAAGCCAGAAAGTTGGACTATAGGGTCAATGTTCCTAATCACTTGCTATACTGCTTCTCTTCTGTTATTGCTACATTATTTATGCCTTCTCATCTGCTAAAGCCCAACTAAGTTCCATCGGTTCCAGGAGGCCTTGTTGAATCACTCCAGCTAACTGCAAATATTGCCTCCTCTGAGTTGTTATTTTGGTATATGACTAATTTGATGTCTAGTCCTATTGTCTCATCACCCCTAATGTATTGTTATTTAGATTTTCCATAGAAGTTAGACTCATATCCTCATATGTATTATAAGCACAGTAGAATGCACATCATACCTCATACTTTGGTATTTCCCCTTGCAAGGACAAGGTAGAATCACAAACTCTTAGAAGTAGAAGGGATCTGAAAGATCTTTTAACTAGAGCTCTTCTTTCAATAGCTATCTGACTCTGGCAAGATTTAAAAAAGTATTAAAATAACAAAAATTATCTTCCGTTCTTCTAAAGATGCTTATTTTTCATTAATACAGGTCATGAATTGTTCATTCATTCATTCATTCATTCAACCAACAATGTTGTGGTATCAGGTGCTATAATAAGCGGTAAATTAAAACAGAGTCAAAACAAAGAAGAGTCAAAACAAAGCCCCTGCTGTCAAGGAGCTTACGGCTTACTATATGAAAGGGGAATATGTATATTAATATGCAAAACAAAGTATTTGAGGAAATATTTAAGCGTTTAAGAAAATATTCATAGGTAGAGTAGAAGAACAGAAGAGTAGTCAGTTCTAATTGGGGTAAGGGGTAAAGCAGTCATGGAAATCTTCCTGAAAAAGGTGACCCTGGAGTTTAATCCTGGATATTTAGTACATGCTTTTTAGGAGACTAAGGCGAGGAAGCATTTCCAGTAGATAAAGCAGTATAAGTTGTTTGACATGGAAGTGTAAAACAACTGAGAAACTTATATGCCATGATAAATAATTTGGACTTTATCTTATAAGCATAAGGAAGCCCATACAGGATCATTCTAGCAGCACCTTAGAAAACAAACTAAAAAGTTACAAGGAGGCAGGGAGACTAATGAAAAGAACATGTAGATAAAAGAAGAACCAATTAGAAGAATATGTAGATGAAAATCTTAAGGCAGCAGCAAGGCAGATGCGGTTGAGGGCACACATGGGACAAATATTAACAAGAAAGAATAAGTAGGGTTTAGTTACTAGTTGGACATATAGGGAGTAACTGAAAGGGAGGAATCTAAGATTATGCACTTGCAGGTTTATATTGTGGCTTGGGTAACTGGATAAATGATGGTGTCATTTATTTATACCAAGAATACAGGATGCAGAACAAAATTGGAAGAAACAACTACAAGGGCAGGCTTGGACACAGTAAGTTTTAGTTTCCTGAGGGATATGTCTAGTAGGCAATCAGTTGCATGGGACGAAAGTCAGGATAAAATGCTGGGCTGTGAATTTGGAATTATTATTTCTTAACATTTATCAAGTACATTTATATGCCCAGTACTTAACAAGCATTATTACGTTTAATCCTAAGACCTTATGATTTGGGAAGCATATTAGTTCCATTTTTACTGATGAGGAAACCAAGACTTCGAATAGGTTAAGTAACTCACATAGCTAGTAAATGGCAGAGCCAGGATTTAAGCCCAGGTCAGTCTGACTTTACTGCCTTCATTTTAATCATTGCTATAAAGGAAGTATTGGTACTATGTGGGATTATCCCAGATACCTGTGTAAACTTAGATAAGAGCACCAAAGAGTAAAATCTCTAAGTGCAACAACCTTTCAGCTATATGAAAAAGAGAAGCCTACAGAGGGGATTGAGGAGGAATGATCAAAGAGGCAGGAGGTGAAGCAGTCATGAAAGATATGGCAGAAAAGCCAAAAGAGTATACAATCTCATGAAGAAGAAAGTAGACTAGAGTCAAAGGTGGGCCGAGTAAATAAGATTGTTGTAAAGAGGCCTCTGAATCCAGCAATAAGAAGACTGTTGATGGTCTCCACCAGAGCACTCTTAGAGGAGCTGGAAAAGTGTGAGCTGGAGTGCAGTAGGTTCTAGACTGAGGAAATACAGAGATTGATATGAGACTTCTTTGTTAAGACTTCCCACTGAAGGGAAAGGAGAGAGACAGGGTGATAACTTGAGAGAGACAGGGTACAGATTTTTCTCCCAGCTGAGAAGAGGTGGTAGAGTGGAGAGGGATAAATAGTTTGAGGAGTGGGGGATGGGAAAGGGGGCTGACCAGGGGCACACTGAAAAGACTGCCAAGAGTAGCACGGAAAGCTGAGAGGTGGATATGGAGCACATGGATTTGTAGGTACCATAATATGCCTTGCTGCATTGTATTTGTAGCTTCACAGCTATATTGTGGGAAGAGTGCACAGCAACGGTTCTCAAACTTTTTGCATCCCAACACTCTTGAAGGGTGTGACAAGAACAATAATTATCTGAGCACTTACCATATCCCAAGCACTGTTTTAAATACTTTTTGTATGTTCATTCATTTAATCCTTGTAAGAATTCTACAGTTTGAGTCTATTTTCAGTCTCATTTTACAGTTAAAGAAACTAAAATGTAGAGGTTAACTACACTGTTAGCAAACTAAAGAGCCAGGATTCAAACACAGGTGGTCTAAATATGAGTCCGTGCTTGTAAGCACAACATTATAGCTGTAGCTCATGGTAGAGCAGTGATTACCAGCCCAGGCTGCAGTGAGTACAGAACAGAATCTCTTAGAAGAAGTTATCTTGACTTTGGATACTTCTCACTCACCACACCCTGCCCCCTGGCTGAGCCATTCTGGATATTCTGCGATCATCTGGTTCAGAATCATTTATCAGAGTGGATGTGAGTAAAATATAAGAGACTATGACATTAAGGCTATGATTAATATGATGTATTGTGGGACTAGGCTGCATAGAGAAATAGGTAGACCCATTCAAGGTTATTGGACTAGAAAGAAATACCAGGACAATCAGACTGGAAATTTTTTAAAAGTATATTTTATTGGTTATGTTATTACAGTTGTCCCATTATTTTCCTCCCCTTTATTCCCCTCTTTCCTGTGTCCCACTCCCACCAGCATTCCTCCCACTTCAGTTCATGTCCATGGGTCATACATATAAGTTCCTTGGCTTCTCCATTTTCTTATACTATTCTTAACCTCCCCATCTGTTTACTACCTACCATTCATGCTTCTTATTCCCTGTATTGTTC
>PVJD01015062.1:0-26512 GCA_004026545.1 Mormoops blainvillei
AGCTTCCTCCCCCATTATAGCTCTCCCCCAAACATCTCCCCGTCACTCTACCTCCTATCCTGTTGACCCTGCAGTCTACCTGCCTTGTGTTTAGGGAAAAACAAACTTATGCATTGAGTTTCTGAAAAAAGTGCACTTTCAGTGCACCAGGTTGGTAATTTGCCATTTACAGAAACTTTTTTATTTTTTGTTAAAGTAAGTGATTTCTGGTAAAGCAAATTGTCACTACTACCTGATCTATACTTCTTGTATTAATAAGTCTGGATTTTCATGAACTAAGCTTTTAAAGCTAGGCACATTTGGATTTTCCCCTGTGGATGGGAGGGAAAAACTGGATGGGGAGGGAACGGTAGAACAGGGTGTGGAAGCCATGAGACCATATGCTGTGGGTTTCCCCAAAAGTTACACAAAATAATTATACTGCTTTTGCTTTTCTTCTACTCTGGGTGGCAGTTGGGGAATCCAGCCGCTTGCTTGAGAGGACAGAGTTGGTTAAATTGGAGGGCAGTCTCGTTGTTAAATCTCAAAGTCTTGGTTTTCTAATGTGCTAGCCTTTCTTGCTCACAGCACCTGCTGACGTCTCAGTGTTAACTCTGGGATGCAGAAACTTCTCCTCGTGTTGTCTCTTTTTGTCAGTTTCCACACGCAACCCCATTCTGTACACAGTTACCAAGCACCTGCCATGGGCCTGCTGTGTGTCAGACCCTGTGAGTTTAGGGCCCATTGAATCACACATAAAGGCCAGGCCCTGGAGCTAGAGAGTCGATTAACGCGTGGTCTCTGATTTGGAGGAGGACTCATTGAACAGAGACAACTAAGCCAAATGCACAGCCGATCATAACTTTCGAGAGAATGTAAGTAAGGTCAACAGAGATGGACAAACACAGAGGTTAGAGAGATTACGTCTAGGTGGTGGAGGGGGAGTGGGGCTTTGAAAGACGAGCAGTGTGTAGTTACTTTGAGAAGCTGGTGGGAAAGATCTTCCGGGGGGAGGGGTAGCCTGGGCAAAGGATAAGGACTTGAGAACGTGTAGAGGGTGTTACTAGCCTGCCAGCAGGTAAGTGGCACTAGATTTAAGTTCCTATGCTGTTTCCATGACAACCAGTGACCCTTCCTGTGTTAGAAGCCCCCCAAATCAGGGAAACAATGGAAAGCTTTCCAGGTAGGGAGTTTTGATAGAGCCCAGGTAAGCTATTTAGCTTCTAGGTACCCAGCGGTTTCCATCAGCAGAATGGTGAGGAGGTAATTATCTCATGAGGTTATGGTGAACGTTCGGACTGAATCATGTATCCAAAGCTTTGGAACTGTGCGTGACAACTAGTAGGTGCTCAGTGTGATGGTGATGAAGATGAAGATGCTGCTGCTGCTGATAATGGAACGCTTGAAGATTTCAATAAATGGCTTGACCATGAGGCCTACGATTACTTTCGCATTTACCAGTTTCTGAGGTGGTAACTTTTAGTAACTGTTTTTCGGATGACTTGAATGATCGATTTAACACATAGGAGAAAAATATCCCTTCTCTCTAGGAAGTCGAATGTACCATTTGCCTCTTATTTTTGAGGCTGCAGACACCAGACCCCAGCTTGGGTGGGAAGAGCTCACACTGCTGGGCCATCCGCCTGTCTTTGTGTGCATCTTCTGTGAGTTACTCTGGGGTAAGAAGAACATTTGACCCTTGTTTGGAAAGATTGCCTTTCACAATCTCCCAGTTCCCTAGATGGGATTTGCTGAGCTGACAGAATGTACAGAGAAGAGTTAACTATTTTTAGGATGAACTAGAAAGATAAAACTTTGCTCTCTCTTTGGATATCAAACCAGCCATCTGTATGAAGCCAAACCAGAATTATTGGAGGATTGGATGTAGGGAGGGATTCATTGCACTCTCATTGCTTAAAACCCCCACATAAATCCCCAATAGACCATTGATGATGAAGTGCCTACCATGAGTCAGGCGGTGCGCTAAGTGCCTCATAAGCCGTGTATCATTTCATTCATATAGCAACTGCATGAGATTGGTTTAATTCTTCCCATTTTGCAGATAGAAAAACTGAGGCATAGAGATATAAAGTATCTTGACAAAAACCCCAGAAAGAGGGTTTGTGAAGCTGAAATTCCACCTTTGGTCTGTCTGACCTCAAGACCCATGATGTCTCTATGAGGATGAAAATTACAATGGACACAAATGTAAACAAAGGAGAAACATGAAGAATGAAATCATTCAAGTGGCGATGGGTTTGTTGAGTGTGTCACTTTGCTGGGTAGAGTAGCAGATTCGCCGATGAGAAAGTCAGGGATTCTGTCTCTGGGGAGCTCCCGTCCTAACAACAGAGATGTAAGGACTTTCTTGTTTGTCAGTGGCCCATATCCCTCATTTTCTTTTGGGGACCTCCCCTTTCCTCATTGCATGCTACCCTGGGGCCTTTCCAGTACAGGTTCCTGTACCCTCTGTCCAAGGGGTTAACATTTGTCCCAAACTGGAAAACTGAATTATGGGAAAGTAAATTACGACCCATGAACTAAGAATAGCTAGAGCCGATTGCTTATGTTAGCAGCTCCAGAAGATAACTGCCCGTTTGTTTCTGCCATCTGGCTACTAGGTTTTTTTTTCTTTCCAGGAGCTTTCTTGTGGTAGATACTGTAGGTTGATTCACTCAGCACATATTCCAACTCCCTTCAAGCTATGTTTTCTCTACTGTGGGAAGCAGGAGCCTCAGTGCCTTCCCAGAATTCCCTACAGCGAGAGATGACCACGTGACTTAGCCAATGAGATGCAAGTGTATAGCTGCTAGGGATGTCTCCCCCCTTTCTCTGGCTTCCTACTGGGATGTGGACATGACAGCTGGAGCTGTGGTAGATACATTAGGAACATGAGGAAAAGATTAAAAAAATTACACAGCTCTACTTGGTGATATCAGGCAACAACTTCCCTTTGGGGTCCTTGCATAGAAGAACTCTTTACTCTTTTAAGCCACTGTGTTTGGGCATTTTGCTACTTGTAGCAAATGCATCTCTAAACCGATATGCAACCTGTATATTCCATTGTACTTTTTTTAAAAATAGGGAGTGTGCTTGACGTAGGTAGAATTTTGTTTTGCAACCCAAAATACTCTAATTGATACAAGTAAAGGAGGAAAGTACACAGCAAACCACAACATCAGCCAGAATGAAATGTATTCTCTCAGAAAGGAAAATCGTCACAATACAAATTCATGTAGACGTAGCCTGCACAGTTTAAGTTTTCTCACAAACTGTTTCCTCTGCCTCTCTCAGTCACCCTTTAAAGTAAGAATTTTCGTACCTATCTTAGAACTGAAAGCAAAGCTCAGAGTTTGAGCACTATGGAAGTGAAGAAAAGGAAGTGGTTAATTTTAGCTGGAGAAACTGGCAGCTTCATGAAAGGTATGGCTTTGCATTAGAGTTTGAAAGATGAACAGACTTTTAATAAAAGGAGAAGACAGTGGGAAGGGCATTCCTAGCGAAGAACCACAAATCCTAGAGGTGTGAGAGGGCAGGGTGAGTTTGGCAAAGGTGGCTGGTGCTTGTGGCTGGGACCTGAGGAACCTGAGAAGCATAGAGAGAAGATGGGGTTAGAAAAGTCAGCAGGGGCTAGCTCCTAAAGGCACGGTGTGTTGGCAGCCTCTTTGGGTTCCTGAGGCATTCAGGTAACTTCAACTAGTGGTGTAATTATGAGGTTACATACGGGAATAAAACAGCTTCCAGAATAAGAGTCAAGCCTCTTGAGGAACCAGAAATTCACTGCAATGAGCACTGTGGAACAAACGACATCCTTCGGACAGCCAGGTGCTTTGGCAACATAAAATTGTTCAGGACTGAATCCGTTTCTCTTATTTGAGTTGTCTCCTCTTCTGCTCAGTGGCGAAAACTCATTGGTTCCTACTCTAGAGCTTCGACGTGAACATGAAACCTTTTTGTGTCCAGTTCTCTGTGCCTATTTTCTGTCCAAATTCTTGAGTGTATCAGTTAAGATAGGATAGGATCTGCTGCAATAACTGATAGACACTGAAACTCTGGTGGTTTTACACAATTACACAAAGAGTCACCTGGAACATGCCTCCAAAATCTCTCCTGGCAAGAGTGGTGAGGGACTAAGAAAGCATCCCAGCTCTTAACTTTACAATCTGCTGATCAGAAGTAGCTACATGGTCCCACCAAACTGCAAAGGAGGCTGGAAAGGCTGGGGAGTCCAAAGGGTATTAGATAAGCAAGAACTTTCCCTTTCAAGAGAGTCTGAAAAATCTGGTTGCCTGGTGTCTTAATTAATTTTGGGTGCTCTAATAAAAATACGATAGGCTAGGTGGCTTAACTAACAAAAACTTATTTCTCACAGGTCTGGAAGCTAGAAAGTCCAAGATCAAGGTGCTGGCAGGGTGAAGGGCCTTCTGGGTCATGGGTGATCATTTTCTCACTATATCCTCACATGTCAGAGAGGAAAAGAGAGCTCTCTGGGGTCTCTCTTACAATATAAGGGCACTAATCCCATTCATGAGGCTCCCCCATCATGATCTAATCGCCTCCCAGAGGCCCCAGCTCCTAATCACATTTCACTGGGGGTTAAGATTTGAGCATCAGAGTTTTACGGAGACACAAACATTCAGTCCATAACACCAGGTAGAGGGAAGGGCACAGACCCCCTGGTAGGGAGAGAGTGTGGCAGGTCTGGGGAACCTGTTGGTTGTTCAGCAGGGGCTGCCATGTGGCTTTCCTGGAGGGGAGGCTGAGAGACGGAGCTGGGGAGGTGGGCAAAGCCAGGCTGGGCAGGGCATAGGTGCCATGCTGGGGCGGTCACTTTGAATCTGGGAGGAAGAGAAAGTCACTGAAGACATGAGAAGGACATGTTTGCATTTCAGAAAGGTCACTCGACTGGCTCGTGGGAAAGTTAGCTTGAGGGGCTCAAATGCGCACAGTCACTGTGACTGTTGTGATGGCCGGAGGAGGTGACCTGACAAGCGTTTCTTCTCTGTCAAGCAGACTGGCCTTCAGGTCACATTGTCTCATCTTTCCCCTGAGTACCAGAAGTGAGTAAGGAAATATCTGCTGAAGTTTTTATTTTCAAAAGGTTGGAGGTCTTTGAAGAATGAGTTAAACTCCTAGCTTTGCAACGTGCTGTCTAAGGGAACCTGGGGCTGGTCTCTCTCATTCTCAGAATCTCAGTTTTCCCATCTGTCAAACGAGGGCTGCAACAAGAGCTATGTTACCGGTGTACTAGGGAGTAAACGGATGGGATGAAAGGCATAGGCAAGTGTTGTAACTGTTTGATAGCTAAGTATTTGATCCAGTTATCTATGGTTGCACAAAACCCCCTAAAGTTTTGCATCATATGGTAACATTTATTTTGCCTCTGGGTCTGCAGATCAGGAAAGGTTTGGCAGGGAATCACTCATCTCAGTTCCATTCAGTTTCAGCTGTAGCATCTGGAAGGCAGGGGCTTGGAGTCATTTTAAGGGTGCTTGACCACAGGCCTAGAGGTGCTGCTGGCTGCTGGCTGCTGGCTGAGGCTGTAGCTGGGGCTGTTGGCAGAACACCTTTCCTAGCCTCTTCATGTGGCTTGGGCTTCCTTATAACATGGCAGCCAGGCTCCTGGAAGAAGCATCTGGAGAGAGCCTAAGTGGAAGCAGTATTGCTTTTTATGATGTAGCCTTAGAAATCACACAGTGTCACTTCTACTTTATTTTATTAACTAGAAATGAGTCACTAAAGCCGGATCGCATTCAAGAAGAAGACTATTAGCCTCTATCTTTTGATGTGAGGAGGTCAAAGAATCTGTGGACATGTTTTAAAACCAATGCATCCTTGTAGCAAACTGTACTGTGTTGCAATGGGCTGGGTAGGGGTGGGCGTGAATGGAAGGGAGGTGAGGTGAAGTCTCATTTCTATTTTCCATTGACCTTAATGAGGTAAATAACACTTACCTGGTGTCAGTCACAGCTGAAACACTGCCTATGATGGCATTAAACTATTATACCATGTTTATTACAAAAACCTAAAGTATTATATTTCAGAGCTAAAGGGGCAGTATTGGGAATCTTTTGGTTGAAAGTAGTAAAACCCAGCTCAAACTGACCTATATAAGTATGAGTATTTATTGTCTATATAAATAAAAAGTCAAGAGTATGTACTTCAGGCAATGCTTGATCCAGCAGCTCAAAGATGCCTGATTTTTCTCTGCTTCTTCACTCTGCCTTCTATGATGTCAATTTCACTTAAATCTAGCTCTCTTTTTGGTTGCAAGATGGCTTCCAGAACTTCTGTGGTTATGTGATTTTTTGTTTGTTTGTATCTAGAAAGAGATGCTGCGCTAACCCTGGCCTCCCACCACTTTGAAAACATCATGCTGTGTGCCTTCCACTGTGGCCCCAGGAGATACTATGTGGCCTCTGAACTTGACCTCAGTCTACAGGCTCCAGGACTATGAGAAAGGGTGAGGTGATGGGTAATATGCCTCCTGTGACCCAACCACAGAAGGAAAATGAGAGACCTGGGTGTGCTGGCGAGAGCTCAGAGCACCTGACCAAGAATTTGCAAGGATGCCGTTGGCCAGGCCGAGCTGTTCTGATGCCCGGGGCAACGCTGTCATGCAATGAGACCTCATGCCTGCCAGCGACCTCAGCTGACCAGGGCAGTCTGCCTTGTGTCTCTGCTCTCCACCGCTGTCCTTACAGGGCTCAGGTTCCTGGATGTCTCTGGAAGGAAAGGGTTCTAGAAGGAAGACTAGAGTAGGAGTGAAAACCTCCAGGCCTCAGTCCAGGTGCTGCCACCTCTGTGCTCTGTGACTCCAGCTGTCATGAGCCTCAGTTTCCTCATCTGCAAAGGGGGGCTGATGGCCCTGCCCAGCCCTCTTCTCCAAGACATGAGGATTTAAAAGGCAGTGGAACCATGGTGTGAAAGGACTGAGCCCACCGTGTGATTATTACTGTTAAAAATGACAGATGGCTTTGCAGTTGGCACCCAGAGGCTCCTGCAGAACCCGGCCGCTGCCAGCAAGCTGCCACCTTTCAGATTGGGACGAAGATACAAGAAGCAGAGAGAAAAAGTAGTTGCTGGAGGCTTCTTCCTAAGGCCACTTTGTCTCCTTCTGCCCTTCGTGGCTTGCAGGGAACCTTCCAACTCACACTGTGTGGCACCTGCCATCACTTCCGGGGGGACAGCAGGTTGGAGGTGGGGAGACAAGAGCCTCCCACAGAGGGATGCTCTCTGCCCCTTCCTCCTCCTGCCTGTTCCTCCTCCTCCTTCACTCTCATTGGCTGTTTCTGGGTCTCCCAAGGCCCTGCTACTCAGGGGCTGTGTCATTCTGATGCCACACCTGTTTCCCATCTGATGCATTGCCTCAGTATAAGAGAGGCAGTCAATTCACCTTTTCATTCTTAAATCAGTATCTTTAATAGACACATCACTGTCGCAAATGTGTACCCAACTCACTCACGAGGCAAGTTGCCATAAACATAAATACTTCGTTATTGAAGTAGAAAATGTGTGCATCCAGAATTGATTTCAGGTCCTTCTAGTGGTTTCTGCATGGCATTTTGGAGAGCCATGTGACAGATGTGTCAATGCTTGGACGAGCCCTGCCTGGTGTGTTTACCTGCATGAAGCAATGACTCTTACTTCAATCCAAGCCTTTGGGCCATTTTGCAGATGACACTGTCAAGGCTCAGGGAGAGATTAAGTGACCATCCCAAGGTTCCCAACCAGGAAACGGTAGGCTTGGGGGCCAAAGTGGATCCGTGGACCCCACACCCAACATACTCGGTATCCTCAAAAGAGTTTGGCACTATGCTGACCACAGAATGAGAAAGACACCCTCAAGGAAGTCGGAGGCTACGGTCAAAGAAGAACGTAGATACAGAAATCAATCATGGGGATGTAAAGTACAGCATAGGGAATAGAGTCAATTACATTGTTGTCACTATGTATGGTGACAGATGGCTCCTAAATTTACTGTAGTGATCACTTTGTAAGGTATATAAATATGGAATTCTATGTTGTATGTATGAAACTAATATAATAATGTATGTCAATTATAATTAAATATAATTTTAAAAAAAGTTACAATGAGAAAAAAAGAACTACCCGTAAGAGTTCTGGCACTTTTATTTGGATCAGTGGTTTTCCAAGGGGTTCATGTGCCCTCCCTCCTCCTGAGGGGTAGGTTCAGCGGCTCAAGTGTTGAGTTTTTCTACTTTTGCTTTATCAAGAACAGGCCCTCCTCTAACTTTTTTATATTATGATTTTGAGTAAGGTTTCATTAGGGAAAGATGAAAAAAATCAAAGATTTCTTCACTAAAAACAGGTTTGAAGGGCTCTGTTTTAGGGGGGCCTTCAGGACTTCCCCAAGTCTCCTTGACTGATCTTGTTATTTGAATGTGGGTACCATCCCTTCGTGGTTGTGTGGTGTGGGATGAATCCATCAGCGTCTTCAAAATGGGCAGGAGGAGACAACGACTCCTTAGTTCTCAGGCTGCAGTGTGGAGGGTGCATAGACAGGCCCCAGAAGAGGAAAACGTTTTGCAGGAGTAAGGCACCGATGAAGCTGTGCGATCGTCAAAGCTTTCTCGAGTGGTTACCCCGGACTGCGCTGTGGCTAAGTGCTAGAGATACAAAATGCCACTGGGCACAGACTGTAGTAGGAAGAAGATAAATAAACTTGGGTGCAGAGTCTCCTGGGACATAGATAAATAAACAGGCAGTTTCAATGTGAAAGCAATGTATACCCTGAGGTAAACGTGGCCGAGGGTCATCCGACCCAGCCTGGGGATGAGGTGTCCGGAAGGGAGTGGGGTGGTAGGGAAGTGGCATCTAGCAGGATTCTTAAAGTGGAAGCAAAAAAAAAAGAAAAAAGTGATACTAGGTACATAGGCATGTATTTCATTCACACAGGATTTGAGTCACATAAACTTAAGACTTCTGAGGTTCCACTCCCTTTTTTGTGCAAGGGTCTTACAAAGTAAATGTCACTTCTGGGTCTTTCTTCAAAGAAAACAAAAACACTAATTCAAAAGGATATATGCACCTTTAAGTTCATTGGAACATAATTTACGATAGCCAAGATATAGGAGCCAACTAGGTGTCCAGTGATAGATTAATGGATAAGGAAGTAAAGAATATGTGCTATACACACGCACAATGGGATATTATTCAGCCATAAAAAGATAAAGTGCTGCCATTTGTGACAACATAAATGGACCTAGAAGGTATTATGTTAAATAAAACGTCAGATGGAAAAAGACAAATGCGGCATCATTTCACTTACGTGGAGTTTTAAAAAATCAAAACAAATGAACAAACCAAACCAAACCAAACTAGACTCATAGAAGAAAAGAACAAACTGGTGGTTGCCAGAGGGGAGGGAGGGGGAGGTGGGTGAAAAAAGTGGAGGGGAATATAGTCAATCATAGTGAGATAACATGGTTTGGTGGTTACTAGACCTACGGGGCGGGATCCCATTGTAAGTTACACAAATGTCGAATCGCTATGCTGTGCGCATACAACTAATAGAACAGTGTCTGCTAGCTATACTCCAATTAAAAAACCATGAAAAAAATTGATGCAAAGAATACTATTGGGCCAGTGTTACAAACTGTGAATGAGTTTTTTCCTCCAACCTTTTGGCAGACAAATATTTTTTAACCAATGAATGCGCTAGGCCTGACCTCTTGAGAAAACTCAACATGCTTTCAGAACCATTGTATGTGAGGGTCCTGAGGACTCCAGAGTGGGGTGGCCATGTGTAGAGGGGACAGGTCCATGTCTGCCGCCTGAGGGCTGGCTGTTGAGTCCATTGCTGACTTTGTCCAGCAATAGCTGCTTGCGTGTACACAGCAACTAGGGAGCCGTGTGCTGGAGGGCGCGGGGATAAACTCCTTCCTCGCTCTAAGGCTCTCACGGGACAAAGATACATAAAATGCCAATTAAAATTCATGACCCTAAGTGCCAGTGGAGTCATGGGCAAAGTGCTTGAAGAGAAGTGTTTGCACATGATGCTTCGGAAAAGACACAGGTGTTTGAAGGTGGGTACCCCCGGGTGTCAATTCCGGCTCTGCCACTCACCGTGTGATCTTCGGCAAGTTACTTAACCTCTCTGAGCCTCAGTTTCTCCTTCTAGAAAATGAGGAGAATAATCCTCTACCTGTCGGTATTGATGGGTGAAGAGGTTCCTTTAGTGAAGTGGCTCAACAAGCAGAGACTCTCATCATCATCCACTCTGAGAACCTGGGCGAGATCTCCAACTTCCCTGTCTCCAGGAGCTTTGAACGTTTGGCTCGAGGCGATGGAAAAACAGTAGAGTGTGCTTTGTAAAACTGTGACAAGCAAACATTAGGTATTGTTTTGGGGATTCTTAGCCAGTTCCAGTTAGGACAGAGAAGGCAGCGCTGCTTGTCAAAGTCCAGGAGCCAGGGCAGCCTCCCTGACCTTGTACGCCTCTCGGCTGCTGCCCTCCAGAGCCTCGAGGCGTTTCCCTCCCATCATCTGAAACCGAAATGTTTTCTGGACCAGGTCCTGCAGATCCTGGGCTTGCTTTCTTTGTCTATCAGCAAAGCCCTGCTGGGAGGGGGACATGCCATCAGGCCTGAGCAAGAAGGAACGCAATTGCAAAAGAGGTTACAAGAGTCTGGCGAGAATGCTGAAATCAAGTGATGTCGAGAGGTTTTGTTATTTTAGAAAAAATGACTCATTCTCAGAAACCCTAACGACCTCACAGAACGTTCACCTAGTTGCCTGTATGTATAACCCCGAGCCCACTGCAGAGAAAAACAATCCTGTCGTCACAGCTGAAGGAGGGGGAGGTAGGGGCAGTGAGGGCTGGCGGTGGGAATAGGGGTGACCATTGGATGGAAGAATTTAAAGATAACTTCCGCACTCTGAGTGGACTGTTTAAAATTTTCCAAGTCCTTTCCCCTAAGTTTTCCCAGTCAAACCATCACAAAAACATCCCTGTCGAGGCCAGAAAGTGCAGGAGTCAAATTTAGATCTGGGGGTGACTTGGGTACCACCTTGGAAGTAATGTGTGCTTTGGATTGACCTGCAATGACCAGGGGTGGGGGAGGTGGTGGTGCAGAAGATAAGTCCCATTTGTCCTGCAAAAGAATAACCTTAACCAGAGAGATTAAGGTATTCCCCCCAGAAAGGGGTGGGGTGGGGAGTAAGGAAGTAGGGAGGGAGGGAGAGAGGAAAAAAGAAGAGGGAGGAGGAAGGAGGGGGAAGTGGGAAGAAGAGAAGGTCCATGAGTGAGAACCATGCTTGTTTTATGGAGAAGCTTGTCTTGGGAAGGGCTGGTCACTGCAGGATGCTCAGGAGAACACAGCATCAAGACTTAGGAGATGGGTTTTCACTTTACCTCTGCCCTTAGCCGAACGTGTGCCTTTCGGGAAACAGGCCCCTTTGCCAAGTCTCCACTTTCCCTCCATGCAGGCCCCAGGGTAGCGGGTTGGCAGTCGATTAGGCTCAGAGCTTCTAAAATTTAGTTGGCATATGAGCGTTCTGGAAAACCTGTTACAATACTGATTGCTGCGCCCCACTCCAGAAATTCTTATTCAGGAGGCCTGGGGAGGGGCCAGGGAATCTGCATTTGCAGCAAGCTCGCGGATGAGGCTGCTGCCGCCAACTGGTCACTGAGCCCGCTTTTAGTGTCCTGGGTCTGGGTGACCTTGCGTGCCCCTGCCATGTCTGCAGCTCAGTGATTCCAAAACCTCAAGAGCTCCTGGTCCTCGAGGGTGTGCCAAGTGCCGGGAATGCAAACGCAAACAAGGCATGGTTTCTCCCTTTTGGGTCTAGCAGTCTAGGTGAGGGAGCAGACGAGACGAGGGCTCTCACGTTAGCACACACGACCCAAAAGCGACATGCCAAGGAGGGAGCGGCCAGCTGCCTGGGTGGGAGTCAGGGAGGGCGTCAAAGAGGAGGGTGCGGAATGATTTTCAGGGCGACCTGCTCACTAACCAGAAGGAAGTGCTAGGGACAGTTTCTGGGCAGAGGGTAGTGGAGGCTATTTTGAATGATCCACAGAGAAAGCTTTGGCTCTGTGCTCATGGCGTAAGGTGTGGCATTAATGTCACTCAGTTATCTCCAGCTGTACCCGCCCCCTTGAGGGCCCTGAGGAACCAGGGGTGGGAGCTTCCAATGGGCTAGCTTTCATGGGAACCTCAGTCAAGTATGTATGCACGCACACGCACACACAGAGTTGACTTTCATTATTTGTGGGTTCTGTATTCGTGAATTTGCTTACTTGCTCATATCTCCTTGCAACCCCCAAATGATATCACGGCCTTTGACAGCCATGCATGGACATGGGCAGGGCAGTGCAACATTTTGCCTCACCCAGTACTCATGTTCCTGGCTGAACAATCCTCTGTCTTCTTGGTTCAGCTCTTGTACTCCAAACAGGAATTCTTTTTGTGGTCTATGAGTGCCACGTTTTGAGCATTTTTGTGGGTTTTATTGGGGGTGTAATTTGATTGTTTAAAGTTTCCTTCAAGCATAAGGCCTTGGTGCTGTCCAGTGTTCCTCAGCACAGAAGGCTGTGCCTTCCGGAGAAAACAGGTGTTAGCCCAGCTTTGTACAAGCACGAGTTACGTTACTGTTAGCTGTGAGTTCAGTGGTAATCAATCAACTCTGTGTGTGTGTGTGTGTGTGTGTGTGTATGCGTGTGTTTAACCAGAAACACATAAAACAAGGCTATGTATTGATTAGTTGATGAAAATGTCAAAAGGTTAATAAATGGGGCCACTTCAAAATGGAGCTGGCGCTGCCGTGCACATTTTATACCTCAAACCTTGGAATGTTAAAACAGGGCAAAATAACCTTTGGACTGGGCCTAAGGCAACATTGTGCCTCAAAGAACTGATTGCGGGGATAATAAGCAAGCATATGTTCTGACTGCTGGACAGAAATTAAAAGTATTCTTTAGAATTAGTGTCGCTATGTTACGTTACCCGCACCAAGAGAGACGCCTTCCTTCAACGGACGTAACTGCTCCCCTTCTGTTGCCCAAAAGGACACTTTGCCTTCGTCTCCTCATCAGAACACTATTTGGGCTTCTTCCTGAATCAGTGACTTCTGAATAGTTGTTCTTGTCGAACTCAAATAAACGCTTGTCTCTTCTTACCTTGAAAGGCCTCTTTAAGTCAGCAGCTGGAGGCTCACAGGAGTCTAGCCTTCTGTTGTCCCCAGGGACTATGGTGCAGTGTCCACCAGTTTGGTGTTCGTGGTCACTCTGTAAGATATAACCAGCGTGAATGATGAGAATTGGTGTGCGCGTGCGTGTGGTTGTCATTAAGTCACTACTAAGGGTTCCCGTTGCTCAGTGTTATGAACTAATATATTTAACAAGATAATTCACAGTTGCAGCAAGAGCTTAATGAAAATCCAAACATCTAGGTAAACTTTGGAAGCTTTCTTCGTCATCCTAACTGGTAGCAATTTTGCAATCCCGTTTTCTGCCTAGATTTAAGCAAAAACCCTTCTTTGTCCTCATCCTGAACTTTTCCTGAGCTTCCATCCCCGCTTTGAATTCACAATGTGTCACCAACTTGGTCTGGAGGCAAATTTGCATCTAACAGACCTTGGTATCTTAACAGAGCCAGACACAACTTCGATATGGATCACGGGACGATTTTAAATTGGATGTTATTTTGGCTTTACCACTAGGATTCTGACTCCAGCTCTGGTGTGTGTGTGTTTTCCCAACGCCACACAGAGTGTCCTACGGTTCACCTAGCCTCTCATATTACCCGCCTGGAGGTCGCATCAGACCCCACAGACCGAGGACTCCATCCCTTGGGACTTCCTGCACTGCGGATGCCAGTCACAAGTCCAAGTTGTTAAAAGGACAGGGCAAAGTCCTAAACCAAGGAGCTCCTGACCCTATAGAATTTGGGGCGTGGCTCACCAACCCAGTTCACTGAGAGCCTCCTTTTTTGGCGGGGAGGGGTATGGAAGCTTTGTCACGTAGATGTGATTGATTAATCCATTGGTCATTGGTGATTGATTCAACGTCTAGCCCCATTCCCCTCCCTGAGGTCTGAGGCTGAAAGTTTGAATCATTTCATCATGCTGTTGGTTGCCCTGGCAACCAGCCCCCTTCTTCAGGTGACTTAGGGGTTTTCCAAAAGTTACTTCATTAACAGAACAAAAGACACCTCGATTCCTCTCAGCGTTTAGGAAATTCCAAGCGTTATAGGAACTCTGTGCCAGAACCCTGGGGGAAAAAGTCCAAATACATATTTCTTAGTATAAATCACAACATCACAACTACAGTTGTACTAACTAATTCTTGCATTTGGTAGAGTGACTTAAATTTCGCTGTAGAGGGGAGATGGCCCGTAGATGTGAGGGGACTTCCTTTGGAACCCTGATCTGTGGGCAGGGAAGCGGATGCAGCCAGGTCAGGGTGGAGCTGAGCCCTTGCAGCCTAAGGCAGGGGGACCCCGCTCTCGGGCCTTCACCCCTCGCTCCTCACGTCTGGGCCCACCCTCGGCCATGCCCTGGGCCATGTAATACCTTCCCGACTTCCTTCCGAAAAAAGTGTCGAGAGTAGGAGAGGCCCCGTCAGGCCTTCCCAGGGTTGGAAGTGGACGTGACTTTCCTGGGAACCAGGCCTGAGGGGCCCTGCGGCCTTCTGGACTGTGAAATCGCTGCCTCCCCAGGGACGGTGGTGCTGGAGGGAGCCTGGGTACTCCTGGGCCTCTGACTCCTTCCTGTGGGCCCTTGGGGACCGCGTTGGCCAGCCGAGCAAGAGGAAGCACTGAGGCTGAGAAACCAGGCGGCTGGCTGCCGTCCCACATAAACATGCTCCGTCACTGTAAATTATTTACGCGCCATATGGAAGCTGGACAGGCTCCCTGACGGGGCGCATTAATTAGAAGCCTGATGATCCTGCCTTGGCGCAGATTCCTGGGGGCGGGGAGAGTGGTGGAGGGGAGAGGAGGGGGGCTTTTTCCTTTTGCTTGGCATCCCCTTGATTAGAAACCTGCTGTGAACCCCTGCCTCCTCCAGGAACGGTCCAAACGCCACAGTTTGGCACTTGGGGCCTCTTCCACACACAGCTCCTGCCCCAGCTCTCGGCTTCAGGCATGACAGCTTTGCACTGTTCTTTGCCTCGTCCCCGCTTCCAGGTGTCTGCGTCGTGGGCTCTCTGCCCTGCTCGGGACCCTTCTCTTCCTCAGTATCCTTGAAGGCACAGCTCAGATGTCACCGCCTCTGCATGGCCTCCCCTCTCACCCACTGGGGGGTGAGCTTGCTCCTTCCTGGTGTCCCCATAGTTTTGTGCATTCTACCTGGCAAGCCGTCCTCCAGACTGAATTCACACACCACCTGCACCCCTGGCAGGGATCTTGTGTTTCCTCAAGTAGAATTAGAGACAACGATGGTGTCCCCTAAAAGCTCTGTGAGGGGGACAGAGTATGTCCCAGCTTATACAGTGCCTGGCCTCTGTGAATTACCCACAGATGCTACTTCTTTTATTATTATTATTATTTATTATTATTATTATTATTATTATTATTATTATAATAACATTTATTTCCCTGTGTTGAAATCACTTCTTTTGTAAGCCTCATTCTTACCAGAATGCAGGGGCCATGGTCCTACTCATCTCTGAACCTTCTGCCTCTGGCCCAGTGCATGCACTTAGTAGGTGTCCAAGGAGGAATATACACTCAAAGGTAGCACATGTGTGTAGTACCCAACATTCAGTGAGTGCTTACTATTGGCCAGGTTGTGTTAAGTCCTTTTGTGAATTAACTCACTTAATACAATGGACACACATAACAGATTTTGTCAGTATTTTCGTATAACAGGTGAGGAAACTGAGGCACAGAGGGGAGAAATCATTTGTTCAAGGTTACCTGTCTGGCTGGTACTGGAGCTGAGATTCAAACCCAGGGAGGTTCAGACCTCAGCTGTGCCACTGGCCCTCCAAGCAGGACAAGAGAGGCACGGAATACGTATCCAGTGGTAAGTACCTGGCACATAGTAGGTGTTCAGTGAACGTTGAATAAGCGTTTGGGCCCTGGGTGTGTTTTGATTGTCCAGACTAAAAGCAGGCAAGTCACAGGGGCACTGGGCCATGTTATTTGTTAAATTTATCTCAAAAAAAAGTTTTGTAGAGTCTCCTGTCCAGTTTATCTTTTCCTGAGCCGGCCTACTTGGGACCCAGCACTTGACCTTTCAGAGGGGAGCAGCAGCTGTGTCTCCCAGGTGGCTCTGCGCCGTCTCATTGCCATCGTCCCTGCAGGTTGCTGGAACTCTTCCCTTCCCTCTGCCTAGACTGTCCCTCCCCACTCTCTCCTACACCTTCTCCACTGCCACCACGATCCTATCGGGAAAACTCCTCCTGTCCTTCATGGCTCAATTCACACTGACACTCCTCTGGGAAATCTTTCCCAGTTGCCACCCCCATCCCTCACGTCGCTCATACTGAGCACACACCAGAATCATTTACAGACACGCACACGTGTTTATTTGCGACAAAGTGGTGAATGGCCAGGGCTTTAGTGCCAGGTTCCTGACTTTCAGGCTGGCCCTGCCTCCTCATCCCGTAAGTTTCCCCACCCGAACCTCAATTTCCTCATTGTGAGATGGTGATGCCACCTACGCTGCAGGGTTTTTGTGGGGAATAAGTAAAAGACTACACAGAGAGCACTTGGTCATGAGATAGGCACTTAGCGAGTTCTGCCAGAGTGCTCCGGTCCTCTCATTCTCCTGGAATGAGCCCTGCAGACCCTGAATGGCCCCCTACACATCTTTGCATCTCCAGGGCTCACTCTAGTGCCAGGTACAGAGCAGGGGCTCAATCAGTGAAAATGCAACTCAATTTCAACAAAATAAGCATTTACTGAGCACTTACCATGCACCAAGCAGTAGATATGCAAAGATGGGTGGCAGCTAACAGTCAGGATGCCTACATGTAAAGGTAACCAATAGAGACGGAACGAGCACCAATGTGGCACTTCCATTGGCTCATTTATTCCTTCAGGCATTGGTTCACCAGGCTGTGGGGAGAGAGAGATGAATTAAAATGTTCTTCGGGTTCTCGGAGAGACATGAGTGGGTACATATCATGTATAACAGGGGCAGATGACCCCTGTCATACAGGCGTGAACAGGTGGACATGGGGCTCAGAGGACAGAGCCACTGGATTGTGGATTCTTTGTAAGGGACAAGGTGCGGGGAGGGTCAGAGGGGCTGGATGAGATGTGTGGTGTCATTGAACTTGCTGGCCCTTTGCCTAGGACACCTCTCCATTCCATGCCCCTGCCTCAGGTGACATTATCTTCTCTTCAGTGAGTCCCCCTCGGAAAGTGCACCTCCTCGTCACTCTGTCACCACCCTGTTCCTTTCTTCTCAGCCACCAACCATGGTGTGACATGAGTGAATGCGAAAGGAGGGAAAGGAGCTAACATCTCTTGAACACTTTCTATGCCAGACTCTGGGTACGTCAATAGCGAACGTTATTTAATTAATTTTCTCAGTGTTTCACTGAGTCCACACACACACACCTGTCGCTGTTACTATCTTCATTTGGCAAACTACAGAAAAGGCCCCAAGAGGGCAAATGCCTTTGCCCAAGGTCACAGCACAAAGAGATGGAACTGAACTTGGAATCCGGAGCCAGCTGCCTCTCCACACCCGTGGCGCTTTCACCGGGAGAGGCCAAGCGGGCAAGAAAGGAAATGGAATGAGTCGTTTACCGCCCCAGGCATTTTCAGCAACAAGTGAGCGATTTCCCTAATTCTTGTCTGCTGTTAGTACAGACCTGGCAGCTGGGAGCCAGGCTGCAGACAAACAGGTTTTCTTCTTAACTCAGCAGCACCACCTGCAGGATCTGAGGGAACATGGCAAAAATGATCCAGAGCACGCCGGCTCCTCTCTGCTGGAGGGGAGGGGTCCTGAGGAAGGGACCTGAGACATCATGTAATGATCTTTCACCCTAAAAAGGAGAGGGCTGAGACTGAGAAAAGAACTTACTCAAAGTCACAACATTAGTGGTGGCGGATCTGAAGCTGTATCTCTTCTGACTCTCAGTTCAGCAGCCATTCCCTCCCCCAACCCACCCCCGCTCATTCAATAAACATCAATTGAGGACTTAATATGTGTTGGGCATATTCCTTCTTGTGGGATGTAAATATTCACAGCTAAAATATACCTTTTAGGATTATTACCTACTCGCCATAACAACCTACTTCATAATTACCGCTAGGATGTATTGACCTTCCCTACGTACCAGACACTACGCTGAGGCCTTATCTCAGCTGATCCCCAAGGATGAGGACACCAAGGCTTAGTCTGGGAATATGCCCATCCTGGTTCTGTGAATATGGAGCAGGAACTCAACTCCAGACCTTAACCACTATGCTGTACGTCCTCTTTAAAGTCTCGGAGGTTAGTTCAAGAAGTATCCATACTCTAATTAGGATTTTGCTCCTACTTCAAATAATTACTTATTTTATCTCAAAGGGCAGTGCTGGCTTACTTCTCAAATTGGTTGCTTCTTAAATCCCTAGGAGTTTATATTGAGGTTTAACTATATGCCAGGTCCTAGACCAGGGCCTCTGCTATTCATTGGAAAGTCAGTGCTGTGAAAAGAGCTATGCACTGGCAGTTCAGACACCTGGGTTCCCAGCCGCCCCTGGCCAGCTGTGTCATGATCTCGGGCAAGTCACATCGTTTTCCTCTCCCCAAGAATGGGGGGTGAGACCAGATGAATTCCCATGCACTGTTGGAGCCTGTCTCTGGAACCTGGAGTCTCTTTGATATGTTACTTTCATTTCTAGCAGATTATTGCATTTCCGCTAAAAGGAGTTCTTCTGTGGCCCAGGGCTTGTTGGCTCCAGATCCCTTGTCAGTCACCTATCAGCTGATTTCCAGCTGGGTCCAGGCAAGGGGGGCAGAAGACCATCATTGAACTGTGTCAGGAAAGGAGAAATCATGCAATTTCTCCTCCCCTCGGCCTTTGGAGGTGTGTCTGGCACAGGTCGCAGTCCCTCCTTGGTTCCGGATCCCGCTTCTCATCGGGTGACCCCAGCCAGGCCTTGGGCTCCTATGATCCTCCCTCCTACCTTTGTGCCTCCGGCTAAGGGGTGGCAGTGGCTTCCTGCTATTATTAATCTTTGGGTGGACCCGTTATTTTCTGTTTATCTTTTTAGCCTTTCTGTCACCTGTCTAAACCATTCCCCGTGTTAACTTCCCCATTTCAAATACTTAGAGTGGTTTCTGTTTACTTGGTTGGACTTTGACTGATACATTCACGTACTTGTTGGTTTTACCCGGTAACAGCCAGCAATAAAGATGATGATGATAACGTTGATGACTATAATCCCCTACTTGGTCTGTAACCTCATATACTACAAAGCTTTCACTCCGGTTCTGTAATTTGAGTCTCATAATAACAGTGTGACGTAAGAATGGCATTTATCATTAATTCCACTTTACAGAAGAGGAAATGATCTCACTGAGCTCACACAGCTGGTGGGTCTTGATAGAGCTGGGACCAAAACCTAAGGTTTTTGGTTTCTCCTCTGGCTTCTTTCCCCAGGGTGTCCTGGTACTTTTCATCATTACCCCAAATCCCCACTGGAATGGTGCCTCAATGTTATTCCTTTAGGATGGTGTTTTTTGAAGTGGGGGCACACCCCGTCGAGCAGAGGGTGCATTAATTATCCATTGCCACATAACAAACCACTCCAGCACCTAGTGCTTTAAAATAGCGTGGAAGCGGTCCGCCCAGGTCTGGATGCTTCCTCCTGCCCCGCGTTTTTCTGGGCTGCTAGTTCACCCGGAACTCGAGGAGAGGGTTCAGTCTGGGAGGGTTTCAAGGGGGTGCTTCCCAGCAGTTTGATCTGGGCTCTGGTTGTGGTGTGATGAGGAGGACGGCGGAGGGCTGATGTTTGTCCTGTGGAACACTGAACTTGCAGTCTCTGTCCTTGGAAGACCCTGCCAAAAGGCACCTTCGAGCCCAGGGACAAGGCCAAGAGGTTGAAGCGCAAACTTATGTATATGTAAATCACTAAGTAAGAAAGACCACTGGGTCTTTCTCTCCATCCATCTTCTTCACCTAGTGTCTAGTGTACAACATCACACTGGAAGATAAGGCGGATCCCTGTACTGCAGGGACTTACAATGCCATTAGAAAGAAAAACATGTCATATTCCTAAGTCCTCAAAGACCCCAGCGTTTGGGGGAGGATCAGGGTCACCCTACCCATCATACCCTCCACTTTGTCAATTGTCAATAAGTATTTGTAATTGTCTTATGCTCACCTTGTGCCTGTTGCGTATTCCCTGCCAAGGATCTCACCTCAGTTATTTCTGGAAGTCCCAGGGGATGGCTCCTGTGGACAGGTGAACTCTGACCCTCTGACTCCATGCAGTATTTACGCTTCTCTTTCTGGGCTCCAGCTCGCTGCTCCGAAGTCCTCAGCTAGGCTTCGGAGACCCTCGCCAAGGCTGGTGTGGCTGTTGTCTGTGTCCCACGCTGACCCAAGAAGATGCCTCTCTCTGTTTTCATCTTGTCTGCATACATAGGCCACGAGCAGGGCCGCCTTGTTCATGGAAATTTCAATGAAATAATTCTATTTTTTTCCCCCTCCTGTTTGAGCCTCTGCCCTCACGGCACAAGCTCCCAGGCAGGTGTAAAGAGGTAAGTCAGGAAAATTCCAAGCTCTTGTATTCCAGGTATCCCTCCATTTTCACCATGACCCCACCTATCCCATTGGAATGGTGGCTTCACATCGCTCCTCTAGGATGACGTTCCCTCAAATGTGGGGCACAGACCACTGGTCAAGGGTGTGTATCAGTTATTTATTGCCATGGAACCAGTTACCCCCACACTTCAGTGGCTTAAAAGAGCATCACTTTAGTATCTCATGATTTTCCTGGGTCATCAGTGCAGGCTTAACTGGGTCCTTCGGTTCTCGGTCTCTCATGTGGCTGGGTCTCTCATCGCAGGGCTTGACGGGGGAGGGTCTGCTGTCTGGCTCACTCCTGTGGCTGTTGGCAGGCTCCATTTTCCTGCCAGCTGTGGTGCGGAGGGATCCTGTACGCCCGGAGCCGCTGGCAGGAGGCTCTCCTCGGTTCTTGCCACGTGGACCCTTCTGTAGACTCTCTTACAACACGCACCGCTTCATCATGATGAGCAGGCGAGAGGGAAGGGAGACTGCAAACGAGACGGGAATCAAGCCCTTGGTAACTTTGTCTTGGAGATAAGATACCTCGTTTTTGCCAAATTCTATTAATTAGTAACCAGTAACAAGGTTCAGCCCCCAATAAGGAAGGGATTGCCCATGGTTTGAATAACAGGAGATGGGAGTTGTTGGGGACGCTGTTAGAGGTTGCTTACCATGGAGGGCAGGGCTGGAGTGGAATGAATTTCGATGATAAGGACATTCGATGATAAGGATCAAAAACATTTAGTCATTAGCCATTTATTTTAAGATGTGCTACGGAAAATGTAACTAGATATTATTGCTGGAAAAAAAAAGGGCTAAGTGAAAAAAGGGGGAGTCAATTAAAAGAAAAAATGAAATACAGGTGGTTTTCGAATATGATTGTCATCAAGAACTGTGACTAACAATGAGAATACTGTAAACGTGATGGGATGTCACTCTTGTGACGTCAAGTTATGTCACATAAGACTCTGTCATATCAGAGATTCTCCTGGTGGGCTGGTGAAGTAACGATCTCATTAGATAAGCCCCCCATGGCAAGGAACTGTGTGGGGTGGCCTCTAGGCCCTGAGGACAGCCTCTCGTTGACAGCCAGCAAAAACCCAGGACCCTCAGTGACAGAGCCACAAGGACATGCATTCTGTTAATAGCCTGAATAGGTATGGACGTCAATATTTTCCCTGTTGAATTTTCAGATAAGAATGCAGCCCAACTGATAGCTGCATTACAGCCTGGTGAGCCTCTAACAGAGGACCCAGTCGCTTTGTACCCGAACTCCTGACCCCCAGGGACTGTGAGAGGAGGCCTCTGGCCTCCCTTTGTGGTCAGACGTTGGGCCCACTGACGACGAGGCAGCAGTGGCAAGACTAGGGAGGTGTGAGGCACGTGGAGGAGATTAAGAAGGGTAAAAACGAACTTCCTTGTCTCAGGAGGGGGTTGGTCAAATGCTAAGATTCGGACTTAATTACTTAATAGCCAGACCGGGAACAAAGAGCGGAGCATTATTTTTCAGACTCAGCGCAGCCATAGACATAGTGCTGTTCTCAGCGCTAATAGTTATTGAGCCCTCACCACACGCTGGGCTCTCTGCTGCATTCTTCATATGCCCGGCCTCACTGCCTCCTCCCAACCGCCCAGCCCGAGAGGTGCCCTGAATGTCTGCCGTTCATATACGCAGGAAGGGAGGCTGTGAGGGGCTAAGTAACTTGCCTTGGTTCTGGCGACAGCAAGGGCGGAGCTGGGATTTGAAGCCAGAGGCGACTTTAGAAACTTGGGAGGAAGTCCTGTAAAATGATCACTAGGGTAGCGTATGCTCCTGAAATGGTTTGCATACAGGTGGGCCCAGGAGCGACTGGGCTGTTCTTGTTAGGTTGGGGTCCTGGATTTTATAAAATGCTGACACGAGAAGGCCAGTAAAACATCCGATACTGAGAAGGGTAAATGCTGACCCCCTGCGTGCAAACGGAGTGCCCGTGTGTGTGACGGGGTTGGGATAGCTCCCTAGCGTGGCCATCACGGGTCCAGGCTTCCCAGCAACAGTCCATCTTCTGTGGACTGGGATGCACTGGAGAGACCGTGTCCTGGGAGTCGGGCAGCCAAGATGCTTATTTTGGGTTCCACCCTTTGTTGGCTGTTTGACTTCAGGCAAAGGGACTTAGTCACCAGGGAACCTACATTTCTCATCTGTAAAATGAGGATAATGAGACCTGACTCTGCCTTCCTTGCAGGGAGGGCAGGAAGCTTCCTGAGATCACCTCCCCAGAGCCTTTTGATCTTCTTGAAAGAATCTTCTTTAATTGCCCACCAGGCACTTGAGCAGCTGGGCAAACGTTTTATGACCTGAGATTCCCACAAGCCATAACGCACGTGCTCCCAGAAGCACTCTGAGGTTTGCAATGATAGATTCGGCTGGCCAACGCTCTGCCGGGCCATTGGCAGAGAGTTCTCAGTGCCTTAGTCATGTAATAGGCGCTTTCCCAGGGGTGCTCTTGCCAATGCTCCGGCTTATTTATGTAGTATTTCTTCAGCGTTCCTATGTGCACAGGGCAATACCTTGCCCCTCCCCAGGCTTGTCCATCAAGGAGATGGCTGCCTTCTCATTTTTTGTCTGGACCATCACAAAAGCTGCCTAAAGACTCTCCCTGCATCCAGCCCTGTTGTCTCTCTATGTCTGACCCACAGGATACATTGCTCCTCTCCTCAAAACCCACCAGCGCCACCCCACTGTCCACCCAGTAAAAACGGAACAAACTAACCTCGCATTGAAAGCCCTACCCACAGCCCTGACTCAGAACCTGGACCCCAATCTCCTTTCTTCCCAAGCTTCTCCTTTTTCCCGTGGTTGGTTTTTGCACTCGGTCAGCTCTTCGACCCTGTTTGCTCATGACCTCCTATACCAGCTGCCGCATTACACCTTGGGGAACAAATTAAGGTCCCTGCTCTCGTGGAGCTCATGGCCTCATGGGAGACACACACACACACACTATGAGTGCCATGCAGGCTGATGAGCGCCATCATATGGACAACAGGGGGCGGGGTGTCTTCAGGAGGCTGCTGGAGCAGAGCCTGGCTCTGTCTGGGGTGAGGGTATGATGACGAACGCTCAAGGATGCGGAGGATAGAGCTGAACAAAGTAGAAAATGTGTCCTGGCGGGAACGACTTCGATGTTTGGGAAACTGACGTGACTATGGCCATTCGTGGCTTGGCAAGATCCCCAGTTCCTGAAGGCCCGGGTGAGCCTTGTGAAGATGCCTGGACCCTGTCGGGGAAGAAAAGGAGCTCCAAGCAGGGAGGTGACATGGTCACTGCCCTCCTGCCCCGCCAACCTGCCCGGTGCTCTCAGACTCCCAGGCCTTCATCAGAGCTTGTCTTTCTTCCTGGATGCTCATCCCTTCTCCCCTTCCTCTTCCGTTCCCCTGTTTTGGCTCCAGCCACCTTTCACGGCCCCCTTCCAATGCCATCTGTTCTTTGAAGACTTCCTGGAACTCTGGGGTCAGAATTTATTGTTCCTTCCTTTGAGCGCCTAGAGTCCACTACTTGTACATTACCATGTATTGTGTCCCAATGTTGTACTGTATTTTAGTTGTGTCCATTTGTCTCCCCAATGATACTGAAAGCTCCTGCAAGGGCACATTAACCCTGGAATATCTACCTCTGCCTTTCACACAGCATTTAGCCCACAGGGCCTTGAGCCAGCCCTCCCTGAAGCCTACGTACCACTGCTTATTAGCAGTGTGATCTTAGACAAGTCACTCTATCTCTGAGACCTTGAGTTGTCTCATCTATAACATGGGGATAATCATTTTTATGGCATGGGATAATTGTGAGAATTAAGTAAAGTATCTAGTTAGCACTCAATGAACATTCATTGTCCTCCTCCCTACTCTGGTGTGTGGCTCAGAAAGATTGCTGCAACATCTTGGAAGAGCATCCCCGAGGGAGGGGCGCCTACTTTTCCCATGGGCCCAGAGGAAGGGTCGGGTACACCTACGAGATCCCATCTGCTGGCTCCTGGAGCCCCTGGGCAGAGAGGCAGCCTATCGACAGGATTGCGTTTGGGCTTGGCCGTCGTCTCCACCCATTCTAATCTGATCGTGTCTTTGACACCTTCCGTGGGACACTCATCCTCAGTGTAAACAAAGAGAAAAGGCTGAACACGATTTGCAAAATCAAACTCGTGATGTGAGCCTCCTGGTCCAGGGTTAGGCCTTAAACCAAACTGTGCTCATAGGGAGAGGAGAAAGTGGCCTGCCTGTGGGTCGTTTCCTTTTCCACCTGATTGTTACTCAGCGGGAGTACAGATTCTGTAGTCTGACATTCCAAGGGGCATGGTCATGGCCACGGTCGTCCTTGTAGCTACCATCGGAAGCCCCCGCCTCCTCCTCCTCCCCCCATCACTGCCACAGGGGTGGGGTGCAGGGCAGACTCTCCCTTCCCAGGGCATTCTACACGGACCCCATCTACATGCATGCAGCCCCACGGGTCACTGCACTGCATTTGCACGGACTTTGTACTTACAGTAGCCCCATCCTCTTAATCGGCAAGAAATCCAGGGTCAGGGAAGTCGGATGACTGGCTCAAGTTACAGCACAGGCTGGCGATGGGGAGGGTGATGGCTGGGGCTGAGGCTGAGATGGCTGGCAGCCTGGAAAGGGTTGTTTGAAAGAAAGAACAACCTTGTTTCCTGGCAGTCAGCGTTGGTTCCTGCTGATGGATTGTCACCATGATGTCTGAGGAACTTTTTAAAACACCAGTGGAAACCAATTTCTTTTTCCACCCTCCTTCGAGTTCTTGGAATGCCTACTGTGTGCCTGGGACACACGGGTGTTGGTTGTGTGAATAGAGATTGAAGGAGCACGCGACGAATAACAAGGAGGTAAGGGTTTGCCCTTGGGCTTATGGGGCTGGTGTGATTTTTCTGGAATATTCCACAGATGCCCTCACCTTCCTGCCTTGGCACACAGATGTGTGAAATTGCATCAACATATTTGTCCTCTATGGAGGTGCTAGGGACAGACCTCCTCTCCCTCTACTGCTTCCTCCATGTGTCCTCGCGGGTAGAGCAAATCTGTGGTTGTCCTGGGGAGACCAGGGAAGGCCAATTTCATCAGGTCACGTTGTCCATTGTGCAGGGTGAATATTCTAAGCCCTCCGTCTCTTCCTTCCACACCTGCCTGGACTCTGACATCGTTCCTTAAACTTTACTTTTCGTGCTTTAAACTTCCTTCCCTTTCCCTGTAGGGTCTCAGGAAAATTTCCAGCTAAAGAACAGAGATATTTCCTTCCTTCCTTCCTTCCTTCCTTCCTTCCTTCCTTCCTTCCTTCCTTCCTTCCTTCCTTCCCCTCTTAATTTAAAAAACCTTTAGTCAAAAACAACACCAAAAACAAAACAAAGCCCCATAGACAAAGACATAGACACACGCAGACAACAGTATGGTGATTACCAGAGGGAAAGGAGGGGACAAATGGCAGTAGAAAGATTTGACTGCAGCGGGTGAACACACAATACAATATACAGATGATGTGTTACAGAACTGTACACCTGGAACCTATATCATTGTATTAACCAATGTCACCCCCATAAATTCAATGAAAATCTAAAGAAAAGGAAGAAAGAAAGAAAGGAAGAAAGAAAGAAAGAAAGAAAGAAAGAAAGAAAGAAAGAAAGAAAGAAAGAAAGAAAAAAAGAAAGAAAAAAAAAGAAAGAAAGTTCTGGGGGTGAGGGAATGTTTAAGGGTGTGAAAGGCTTAGAATTCGACAAGACATATGTCAGCAAATGGATATTTCATCAAGACCCTTTCCAGTTTATACTCAAGTTAACAGTGAGATTTTTG
>PVJD01015063.1:0-26488 GCA_004026545.1 Mormoops blainvillei
CCTTCCCTTCCCTTCCCTTCCTCCTTCCTTTCCTTTCCCCTTCCTTCCTTCCTTTTTTAGAAAGAATATCTCTGCAAGGTGTCAGTAACTTCTTAAACACTGTCTTCTTAATTTCTGCCCAGTCAAGACAGGGAAGGAAATAAAGTCAGAATAAAAAAAGGGACAAAAAAATAAATAATAGCTGTCAAGCTTGAGAAGCAGTATAAAATGGCGAAGAGCTCTACTCTAGATTTAGACTGCCTGGTTCAAATCATGACTCTGTCATGGACAAAGCTCCAGGACTTCGTGCAAATTGATTCACTTCCTTCCCTCAGTTTTTACATCTATGAAATGGGAAGACTCAAGGTTCTTGTTAAGAGTACAAAGGTATCTGAGATTATAAAACATTTGTGATTTTCCCTGTAACATATTGTCTTCCATGCTCCTACTTTCTAAAGGATCTGAAATTCTCACACAAGAGGCACTAGTTAATGTTAATTATCAACTCTTTGAGAACTTACTCTAGACTAAGTGAGAGGTTAGACACCAGAAAATGAGAATTACATAAGTACATCATTCTCTTTCCACTCAGACATTTATAGTGGGGTAAAGGAAACATAAACACACGCCATACACATACACACTAACCATTGCAAATCTAGTGCTTTTATAGAGGAAGCATATTAAGAGAAGGGATAAATTCTTTTTGGTTTTGCCAAGAAAATGATATGGGGGCTCTATCTGAAAGAAAGACTAGGAATCGGGCATTGCAGACAGAAGGTAATTCACTAACAAGACAGAGACAGGAAAATACGTGGTGTCTTTGGATCATATTTGCAAAGACAGCCCCGCTTTGAGTTGGTCGTGCGCATGCTGGGCTCACCCCTTGTATTTAAAACACCCTAGTGGCAGAGACCGTTAAACCTCTGCACTTCCCTCACAGGATGTCTTATAAGCAATAGGTGTAAAAAAAACGCGTGGTGAATTGGTTTGAATTGAAAATGTGATTTAGACACGCAGTACTATACGATTTCACAAGAAGAAGTGGGTTTTTTTATTCAGGAGGCTTCATGGAGATTTAAACCGGACCGGTAAAAGATGAAGAGGTGTTTTTGAAGTTAATTTTTTGGAGAGAGAGATCCAATTAGAACAGAGAGCAGAACAGGTGAATGTGTGCGTATATGCTCAGTGATAATAATTTCAAATATTTATCAAGCATGGGCACAACTCATCAGAATGGATACTCACTACTGGCATGACTGCAACATGTAAACATGCAGTATGACTGTATCATGTGTCCTTGATGAATATCAGCCACATATGTACATGTGCACATGCACATATGCACGCTGCCCTGGTTTAGGTAACATCATAAATGTTTTTCTTTCAATCACCTCAAATTCAATTCTAAAGTTCAAGGCCTTCCTCATTAATTGAGAAGTTACTGTATATGTGCCAGACAACCTGTGCTTGGCATTTAAGCTATTATAAATGTTCAAATTATATACCTAATATACTCCTTTAGAGACACCATAGAGGTGTGAATTTAGCTTTGACCTTCAAGTCCTCTTGATCCAGCATTAAACCCTTTTGGCTACAGATGGGTTTCGGCCATGCTCAGTTCTGCTGGCTTAACTGGCTACCTTTTGCCTCTCCTCTCTGTCAATCTTTTGTTTCTTTCTTTTGTATACTTTTTCTGTGTGCTACAGGAACCTTATAAATGGCCACGGCATGAGCTCAGTGCTCCGCTACCACACACCTAGGGCTAACGTTGCATGTTCCTCTAATCTCACATAATTTCTTTCCTCTAACCTATCATTCTTTTCTCCTTGGCATTTGTTTTCTCTTACATTTTCCGCCATGAACAAAGGGCATTCAATTCCACCGCTATTCTTTCAGTAATCTTCTTGCTCACTCTCTCTTTGGGATGGCTCTCCCTCTGATGAGAGCCAAAAATGAAAACTAAAACAACACAAACAAAAAGCAATACCAGTTCCTTCAGGACCAAGGATAGAAGACTATTGGTCCCTTAAAATGAATCAGGGCATATCCCTTGAAGTTACCACCCAGGCTCACCTTTGGACCAGTGAAAAATAAATATTGTCTTTGGAAATTAATTTAGACTTCCCGGTATCTTTATCCGAGCTCCTACACTTTATCTCCTTTTTTTCTTCTTAGTAGGAGGCAATATTACATATCGGCTTGGCATGTGGGCACATTACTAATGAGCAATCTGACTATAAATTCCAGTTTCTTCAATGTAAACAGATATAGTAATAATACCTCACTCACTGTGTAGGTGTGAGGTTAAAACATAATAGATACAATTCTCAGGACGTTGTTGGCTTTTATTGTAATTGTTATGTGTTGTTGACCTCTTTTTTCTCCTTTGCTGCCATCTCATTCTCTCCTTGTCTGCATCCTCTTCCCTTCTGTCTCATTCCTCCCTTCCCCTCTCTCTCCTTCTCTGGGCTATCTAGGTAACTGTGAGTTTATCTCTCATAGTCCCATATGGCCTTTTATGGACCTTGTACTGACACCGATCATGAAGAGAATCTAGCTAGTTTAGCACACATCATTTCTGCTCTAAGATATAACTTTACTTCAATCCAATATACTTATCCAAATCACTTAACACCCCCACAGTATTGACTTTTTTGACAGGAATTGCTTTAAGATCTAGGGATTTAGCAATGGCAAAACATAAACCAGTTTTTGCACTAGCAGAATTTATATAATAATGGAGATTACGGGAGACAGACAATAAGCACATAGATGGCGATACATAATAGAACAGATAATAAAACTGGGAAAGGAAGGTAAACAACTGTATATAACAAGTGGAATGTATCCCAATCTCCAGTAGCTTACAGTCCAGTTGTGTGACAGAGGAGTCCACAGATCATTGTCAGGACTGTGGTAAATATTCCAATACAGATGAGCCCAAGGTAGTATGGGAACAAAGAGAAGAATCCAACACAGACTGGAAAGATTAAAAAAGCATTCTGGGAGGAGGAAAAAATATGATCAAATCCCTAAAGGACAAGCAAAAGA
The DNA here is from genome assembly GCA_004026545.1 of Mormoops blainvillei. Taxonomy (NCBI): domain Eukaryota; kingdom Metazoa; phylum Chordata; class Mammalia; order Chiroptera; family Mormoopidae; genus Mormoops; species Mormoops blainvillei. The sequence continues at coordinate 3,034 of PVJD01015063.1, forward strand.
AAGTAAGGTAGAAAGAAGCATAAGTGAATTTCAGACCAAGGAGCTGATACAAAGGCGGGGAACACAGAGGCATGGGCTAGAACATAGAGGGACGGGAAAAGAGGAATTATGTGCACAACGTTGGGAATGTATAAATTAATTATAATTATAGGGCTATAGAAAGACCTCAGGAAAGTAATGTATAAGCACTCTCTTTAGTGCTGCTCTCGCCCTCTCTCCTCTCTCTCTCTCTTTCTCTTTTAATTACAGTCAGGTAATTACTCTGTTTCAGTGTGACCATGTATATCAGGACTAGCTGCCAATCACAGTACCCATTATACCTTCCAGTAGTGATTTTTCCAAGCTGGATCAGAGCCTTTCAAAGAGACGTGATTCGCTGATATTAGGGGAAAGACATTCCCTTTTGGCTGCCACCGTGATTTTAAGCTTTGTCCCTCTAGTGTTTACACCACAAGCTTGACCAGTTATGTGTCATTATCTTACAAATTAAACACAGACTTTTCCAGTATTATCTGAGTTTTTCTGTTCCTACAGCCCACCTGATACCAAATTAGCACCTTCTTTAGAATCTTGGCCTCTTTAAGAAATGACAAGTTTTAGGTCCAGAAAGACTGCAACAGGACCACTTGAATATACGAATCCTGTTGATTACATATTTCTTCTTGATTCAACTCATTTTTGTGTGTGAGCCCTTCAAGGAATTGGTCAATTTCTTCTAAGTTGTCAAATTTAAAAAATAAAGTTTTTCTTCATGTTATTTTATTACCTTATAGTGTCTGTGGGAATTGTAGTGATGTCTCTTCTTTTATTGACAGTATTGATAAGCCTGTTAGAGGTTTTTCAATTCAATTGATTTTTCTCAAAGAACCACTTTTTGATATAATTGATTTCCTCTATAATTTTTTTCAATTTTATTGATTTTTTTCTCTTTATTGCTCCCTTATGCTTGCTTTGGTTGAGTTTGCTCTTTGTGAAGCTTGGATCATAGATTTGAGACATTTCTTATTTTCCAGTATAAACATATAATGATATAAATTTTCCTGGAAGCACTGCTTTAGGTATATACTATAAATTTTGATATGTTGTGTTTTCATTTCCACTACAACTGGGGATCACACACACACACACATACCTGATATCTGACAACTGGTAGGTATGCGTCTAATTTATTTCAGACTAACTTCAAATAAGATTATACTGTCTCAATTATAGTAGAAATCTCTTCCCAAAATGTAGTTCTGATTTCTCCCTCTCACCTATTTTACTTCAGTTATCATACATTTTATTTTTACAGACACCATATACCTATAACGCATCACTACTATTTCACTCAATTATCTTTTAAAACAATTCAAAATAAGATAAAATATAGTTTATATTTACCTTCATTTTATCAATTTCTTTATCACTTTCTATAGAGCTATACTTTTGTCTGCTATCATATGTCAGTTAGCAAAAATAATTCTTTTAATACTTCTTCTGGTGCAAGTTCTATCAGCTTAGTGTGTTTTAAAATTCCTTATTTTATAATCTTCATTTTGAAATCTATTTACACAGAATATAGACTTAGCTTTTTTTCTTTTTCCCTTTCAGGGTTTTAAAGATGTCACTCCATTGTCCTATGGCTTTCGTGCTTTCTGGTGAGAAGTCTGCTTTTATTCATCCATTTCCTTCTTTCTATTTATCAGGTCATTTTTTTCTTTAGCTGCCTGCAAGTATTTCTCTTTATCTTTGATTTCCAGAAGTTTTAATATAATGTCTACAGGTTCACTTTCTTGGTATTATTCTGATTGATTTGATCTTAGTGTCTTAAATATATTATGATATATTTGATTATTTTAGAGAAATATTTCTTTGCCCTCTGATATCCCAACTTGTTTTTTAGACATTTCAAAATTTTCCACTTGTTTTTAGATGCTCTCTTATTTCATTGTTTAATTGTTTATATCATTTTTTTCTCTTTATGTTCAAAATGGGAAAGGTCTATTGTTCTATCTTTGGTCTCGTTGATTCTTTCCCTAAGAATAAGGAGTCTAAAGATGAGACCATCAGAAACACTTTTCATCTCTGCTATTTTGTTTCCTAGTGTTTTCATTTGACACACTATTATAGGTTCCATTTCTGTGATGAAATTTCCCATTTGTTTATGCTCATTCAAATCCTCTTCTAGAAATCTTAATGTATTAATCACTGTTATTTTATATTACCTATTGAGTAGTTCAATATACTATGGCTGATCTCAGAATTTGGTTATATTAATTGCTTTGTCATTTGTTGTTTTCTTTTTCTTGCTTTATTGTGTGCTTTTCAGTTTCAAGTGAATGTCATATTTTTATTAAAACAGTGTAGAATTAAGTAACTAATAATAATAATATCTCTTTTGCCTTTGGTTCCCAGGGATTGTATACTCACACTAACCCATGCTTGGCTTTTAAACTTTCTTAAAAACTTAGCTGAATTCTTCCTACCCACTTGTATGTTTCTCAGCATCATTTCACCCCATACTTTGCCACCTTGAACAAATGCCAGTATCCCACGTCTCCATAAGCAGCTGTGTTTTTGGATTCCAGACTGTGTGGTTCCCTGTAGCTTCGGGTCTTACAGGATGGAAGAAAAGTTATGATTTGCTACTCCATCAAGCTTTTACTTGTTGTTAAGGTAGGCCAAGCAATGCTCTTTCCAGTTTTATAATTTCTTCTCTCAACAAATATTTATGGAAAACCCATAGTGTTTCAATAAGCACTCTCTGTACTGAATTAACAGGTTGAAAGATCCAGTCTCTAACTTCAAGAAGCTCACACACAGTCTTTTTGGAGAAGCATATTTCATGTATTAATTCAACTTAATAAATCCTCTTAAGGACATAGGAGCAACAAACTATGGCCGTACAGAACACAAGGAGTAATTCTTTATGGCAGGCTCCAAACAGGTGATAGAAACAGTTACACTGGAGCTGGATTTTAAGGAACCATTCTTAGTTCCATTAGGGAATGCCTGGAAGGGAATTTCATGCAGAAGAAACAGCTTTTGAGAAAGCAAAGCACTGGGAAGAGCCTGTTTTGTCAGAAGCACCGAAAGCATGGGCAAGAGGATGATGTGTGTGGCATAGAGATAATGCATGTGATACATTTTAAAGAGAAGCCAAGGTGTCTTATTTTGTTATTCTTATTGATTTTGGTGTTGATGAAATATATGGGACACACAGGTTCTCAATAATACTTGCTGGGCAGATTTAAGTATCTATACCTACACTTAAACCAACTGTCTCCTTTTTCCCTCAATGATCAGTCTTTTCTGTTTTATAGAATAGGTAATTCATGACCCATCTATCTTTTTTTTTCTATCCACTAGTATTTTTCAACTCCAATCTCTCTAATTTTAAATTTTAAATTGAGTTTCTATCACAGGAAAATCGATATTTAAAGCTTCCACAAGTAACTGGAAGAGTTGGCAGTCCCAGCTAGGGTTCTTCCTTGGTACTGACAGCCTGTCACTGGGGAGCTGTTTGCTCTTTCAAAGGCGTCATATACTCTCCATAGTCCCCTCCTGGCTCACTTTGCCATGTTACTTGATGGCCCTGGTCTCTCCAGAACGCTGAGCGTTCTTGCCCTGTTACCGCCACACATCCCTCCCTCGTGTCTGGCTTCTCTCTGTTCTCCAGCCTCATGCAGGTCATCATACACCAGGTATTGTACCTGCCTGGGCTGTTTCCTTTAAATGTTCAACATCAGTGATACCCACCAAGTTAAAGTTTACAAGACATGCATATTCACAATTTCATTTGACACTCATCTAGTGAAGTGGGATGGTAGACACAGAAAGTCTTCCTTTTTTATGTTTTAAATATATGAGGAAGCTGTGATCCATGCCACAGAGCTAGTAAATACCAAAATTCAGCTAACTCCCATCTCTTGTCACTTAGTTTCAGTATCTTTTCTCTAAGACACCAGGTTTCACATGTTCAGCTATTCTTTATATGATTCCAGCCATCACTAAGCAATTTGCTCACTTCAGTAGTCTCTCGCCTCACTGCCTTTCTCCAGGTTTCCACACATTTTGGGTTTCCTTACTCCTTTTCACTAACTTGAGGTAATCTGGAATGACCAGTATGCAAGCTGCTTTAGTGGTTTAAACATCCGTGCTCCCTTCCCCCTCCAAAAGCAACAAGAGCTGCTGAGTCTATGAATTTAAAAGTAGAATTTAGACCAGTAATTATAGTTATGGAGTTGAAGAATTTTCAATGGTTTTTCTTGTCTTAGGCTTATTATCTTAGAGTTGCAATCCGAATTTCTGATCCCTTTTCCCAGTGATTTCGTGTAAGTACTAATTTGTTTACACAGCATGGCTAGTGACTATTAGTAGGATAACTAGGGGGAATCAATTGACATATTATTTGAGTCTGTCTTTTGAAACATAGTAACACCACATGCCACATATTCCCAGAGGAGTAAACGGCCTTTTGAAGCAAGACAGGTATTTAAGACAAAATATGTTTTCCCCCCACCCGGAGAAAATTTGAGAATTCAGACAAGATCAACGCCAATATGAATAATTCAGGGATTTGCCATTTGTGGGGAATAGGAATGACTCACCTTTTAAAACATCATTATTTATGAATTCGACTTTAGCTGCTCTGTGATTAAATCTTTTTTTTTTCTGGCCAAATATTTGTGACATGAAAAATGGAATGGAACTTATCACTAGTGTGATACTTCCAGAAGTATATTAAGTAGAAAGAGTTGACCTCCTTATGTGAAAGGACATCACACATAAGAATTCAGGGTGCAGCTCACAGTCATGTTTCCTGTCCTGCCTGTTCTTCTAGCCCACTCTGGAACCTTTCTGTTGTGGGGAGTCATGGCACGTGCGGTCTAAAATATGGACTGACCCTCCTCTTTCATCATTAAGAGAAATAAGCAGGTATGGTACACACAACAATAATTTACATCAAATAAAATCATTCAAGGCTTTATATTTTTAAAAACTTGCAGTCCTTTTTCAAAGGGGAAGAAGGAAGGGCTATGGGTGATTAGTTTACCACGGTGGTTTAAGTACCTAGATAAGCATAAATGTGCATGTGCCTGATGGCATCTTCTCTTCTCATCACCTCATCACCTCCAATCACTCCTCACCGCCATGACAGCATTTTCTCTCAAGCCTTGCTAAGCTGCCAGGAAGTCAGGTCAAGCCGTGGCGTTAAAATGAATCACTCCTATAACACTTCAAAGTGTAATGGGTGGATGAGTTATCTCAGGGGGTTGAAAGCAATAGTAATAGTCCAGCCTGGAATTTCAAAGGGCACATGAGTCGGGGTTCCCCAGAGAAACAGAACCCACTGGAAATACACACACACACACAACACACACACATAAATACACTTATGCAAAGAGGTTTATAAGGAATTGGCTCATGCGATTATGAATACAGGCAAGTCCCAATATCTGCAGGAAGAGTCAGAAAGCTGCAGACCCAAGAGAGCCGACAGCTTAGTTCAAGTCCAAATCCAAGGCTAGAGAACCAGTAAAGCTGATGGTGCAGTTCCTATCTGAATGCCGACAGGCTTAAAACCTGGAAGTACCAATGTTTCAGTTTGAGTCTGAAAGCAGGAAAAAAGCAGATGTCCCACTCTGAAGACAATCAGGCGGGAAAAAATTCTCTTACTTAGGAAAGGATAAGACTTTTTTTCTATTCATGCCTTCACCTGATTATATATGGCTCACACACATTAGGGAGGACAATCTGTTTTACTCAGTCTACCAATTTATGAGTCAATTTCATTCAAAAACATGCTTACAGAGGTACCTGGAATAATGTGGCCCAGTTAAGTTGAGATAAAATTAACCAGCACTCAGTTCCTTAGGTTCCCTGGGAGCCCATCAAGGATGCTCCTCGCCGCTCACTCAGGACTTTGCAAGTGCTCAGTTTCCCACCAGCTGTTAGACTGAGGGTCTTTGTCCCCTGTTGGTTGTTAGCTGGAGGTTGCTCTCAGTCCCTTGCCATACTGGTCTCTCCAACACAATAGCTTGCTCAATCAAAGGCATGAAGAGTAAAAGAATCACAGAGCTGAGAGCCTATCACTTTAGCTACATTCTATGGGTTAGCAGCAAGTCCCTGGGTTCAATGTAGGCTAAAGTTGAAGGAATTACCTAAAGGTGTGAACATCAGGAGGTGGGCATTCCTGGGGGACATTGCAGAAGGTTGACTTTCATACAACTGAAAAAAGTACAAAATGCCTGAGTGAGGAAGAAATACAAACATTGAAACAGTAGAGAGGGAACTTGTCTCAATGTTAGAAAACTTGGATTGTAGAGTTCCTTACAAAAGTCTTACTAGCTCTATGAGTTTGGGCAAATGAATTACCACCATTTAGCTTATTTCTTCATTTATTAAAATGGATTTTTTTGTTGTTGTTTTTTCTTGCCCAGTGTCATTCCCTGTATCTCTCAGTATTAGAACTCGGTTATTTTTTCGGTCTCCCATCTTCAGGCCAAGTGATTAAGGTAGAGCTGGTGCAACGCCCCCACTCCCACAGGGATGAGCACAGGAACTAGGCCTGGCCACACTAGGTCACAGTGGGTAGCTGATGATGGAATATAAGATTCATTCTGTGCCCATCAGAAATAGGTCTGGGACTTTTTATGGAACTATCAGGAGAAAAAAGCCTGAAGGAGACTTGACTTTGGGGGTACAATATGCAGATAATGTACTATAGAACTGTACACTTGAAGCTTATAAAATTATATTAACCAGTATCCCAATAAATTCAATTAAAAAAAAAAAGACAAAGCCAGTTTCAGTGAGGTAGAAGCAGAAAGAATGTAATCCTACAGTTTCCTGTGGCCCTCTGATTACTAAGTGGAAAAAGTCTGAGTAAGGCTAAAGCTAACATATAAATTCAATAATATGTTAGAGAATTTATAGAAAGAAAAAGACTCCTAAAGATATTGAACACCTGGATCCACCCTTGCCTGAAGCTAGGTAACCCCGACTCCTTAGTTATATGTGCCAATACATTTCTGCTTAAGTCTCCTTGAGTTGTGTTTCCGGTAACTGCCCAATCAATCCATCTCCAACACTTAGGGTAGTGTGTAGCACATAGCTGGTTCTCAGCAAATGTACACTGACTAATGTACAGAAGAGTAATTCTTGGAAGACTAGCATTGAAATCCAAAGGGCCGGAAGTTGGAGCATATTTACGCCCCCCCACTGAGTCTTCTTGAACCCTAAAAATCTACAGTTGGCTACTTGTCAAAACACCTCTTCGAGGCCTCTCCTTTGAACTTGTGTCCGTAATGTTTGAGGATGGCTGAGGCGGCTCTCTTCTGTTCATTCATCACTGTCCCCAGGCTCACCGCTGTGTAGGTGGGCTGAACTCATAAAACTCTATCTCTCAGCAGCCTCAGGCACAGGAAGTTGGCCCATGCAAGTTCCAAAAGAAAAAAAAAAAAATCACCCAGCATATAAGACCCAGAGCAGGAAGCAAAACTAATGAAAGAATGTCCTCAGCTTTCACAGGAAATTATTTTCACTCTGCCTCTATAAAAAGTAACAGATTTGACCCCTCGTCTCTCCCACCTCCTTCTCAGCTAAGCTCCCTATAGAGGCAATGGGAGAGTGGGGGGCCAGACTGAGGCAATGAAAGGCGACTTTTCCTGAAAATGATCATCAGAAACCAGTTTGTCATAGCCAGAGGCCGCCAAGAGTAGTTAAGGCTAGTGAGTAGTTGAATTGGACAATTTTGAGTGAAGAAATTCATAGCAGTTTCTAGTGATCACAGAAGCAAAGTATCTCTTTCAGATATGAAACCAGAGACCAGAAAGGAAAAAAAAAATGCTTTCAGGCTGCCTTTCTGACAATATTGTAACTATTTATCAAGGGAAGTTCAGGTATGTTACATCAAATACCTGGATTCAATTTTGATACTATATTGGGATTTAAAAGGTAAAGGCTGAAATGCAATCCATGATCTTAGACCAACAAGGTCTCAGGAATGAAAAACTGGTTCATTCCTCATTTTTCTTTGCAGCTCCTAGAAGCTGGAATCTGGTCAGCCAACCCAGAAAACAGGCCGCTGCCCGGCTTGCGGGGCGGGGGGGGAGGTGCATTGAGAAAGATTGGATCCACCACTGCTATGCAAAGAAAGAATTCAGGTGCAAGATCCAGCTCACCAAGGATCTAAGCATCATAATGAATAAAGGGTTCAGGTGATGCGGACTTAACCTGGGGTCGTGCACGGGACAAGCACGGAAGGGAAGGAGCGCTCAGCCCAAACCCTCAGGGAATTACTCAAGTCTTATCTCTTGTGACCCTGAGAGCCTTGAGACCTGGGACGACTTTTCTCTTATTTTTTACTCTATCTTCACTGCTTAGCACAGAGTTTGTAGGGCATATTTGTTAATTGTATAAATAAGTGAGTGAATAAATAAATTACTCTTTCTGACAAAAAAGTGAACATATTTCAAACCCTATGATGAGCAAGATGGAGTCAGAAAACATTTTTAGAGCACGTCAGTTAAGAAATGATTCCTTCCATCAGCACTAGTTTGTAGTGTGGGGTTTATAAACAGCATTTCACATCTAATACACAATTTTGATCCTCACAATTCTAGATGTCAGGCAGGCCAGATATTCTTTCATTTACTCATTCCATCAACCTACGTTACATTTCTGTTATTGCCAGTCAGTTTGTTAGCAGTTTGGCATTTAGAATGGCTAAGATGGCACCTATTCCCTGCCCTCAGGAAGTGGAGGACACAAGCTCACAAAATAGTTACAGGAAAATATGTACCTAGACAAATAATTACAACAAAATATGGTGAGTGCTAATGGAGGAACCAAGAACACACTTTTGTCATTGAGTAGTTGGCCTACGGCAGCCAGAAAAGCTCGGCCAACGTGATGGCAAGTTAAAGGAAGAAAGAGAATGTGGTGAATATCCAAGGGTAGAGGACACCTTTCCAAAGACAGAACGGGGCAAACACAAGACACCACTGGATACGACAGAACGGAAAATACGGGCTCCACAGGGGCTGAATCTGAGACTTGAAAATTGAAGCTAAATCAAGGGTTGGGACCATCAAGCTTGACTCTTGTCTTTCGGACCATGGGAGCCGTTAAAAAAATGTTAATGGGGAAAGTAGGGTAAGGTGTTGGAATTTGCATTTTCTCTCCAGATTTTGCAGAAGGGGGATCTGAACAACAAATGTTAGATGACTTTTCTTAGGTCATAGGGAGAGTAATGGGAGAGGTAAATTTTTGTTGGATTGGAAATGAAAGGCCAAAATATCTACTTCCTGCTACCTGTTAATTATTAAAAACAATATTTGTCATGTGGAAAAAGAGTTAATTATAATTAGGCTAGAAATTCATGTACCTGAAAATCTTTAAAAGGGAAAATGTAGTGGAAGGAACAGGATAGAATAGCAGGTACAAAACAGTTCTTATCAGTCTGAATCTGTTTTACATTTCATTCCAGACTCTGCAAATTAGCACCAACACAATGAATCTTTGTAAATTAATGAGGGTAACAGCGGGGAAAGAATCAATCAGCCACTCTTGTTCCAAAACCCTCCTAGGTAATAACCTGCAATGAACCTTGGAGTCATGACCCCAGACTAATAGCCTGCTTCATACTCTTTGAACAAAACAATTAAATAATCACATTCCTCCAGGCCCAACTTCCTGAATGTATTAATTAGATTAAAACACACTTGTCAGGGTCCCTTGAGAAGAAGGGGTTTGCTGAATGCATTTCCCCCTGCCCTCCAGCTCCAATGGCATGCCCTGCTCTCACACAGAGGGAGCCTCTACCTGCCTTGCAAGTCTCTACCTCACACCTCGTCATATACCTTCTAGACTTGGCTCCCTCACACTTCCTCTCACCTGGACTCCTCCTGCAACAGCATTCTTCCTCCTCAGCTAGGCAAATATCTGCCTTGCAGTTCTAATTGGGTTACGAATCCTCTCTTCAACTATAAAAGCCAGTTGATACCTCTTCTTGGCTAAATTTCAACATTTCATTCATCCATTCAACTATGCACGCATGCATCCATCCATCTATACGTCCAATCTTTATGAGCAATGATCTCAAATCCTGGTTCTGCTACTTCTGTCTTTGTAATCCTAAGCAAATCGCTCAACCTGTCTATGGCTTAGCTCCTGCATCTGAAAAGTGGGAATAACAAGTTATGCCTTGTGTGGCTTTGATGAGGAATAAATGAGTTAATGGTTATGAAGGGTTTCAAATAGTGCCTGGTTTGTGTAATTATCAACTTCTTGGTACTGGGATTCTGGGGTGTCAAGTCTGAAAAGCATACCTACTGCTCCTGCTGCAAAGTAAACAAACAAAAAATAGAGACCCAAACATACTTGAGATTACATGCAGTAATAGAGAGAGGCATGTGGCTCCCCAAGAGCGCGAAGTCTGGGATACCCACCGCTGGACCAGGGGGCTGCCTGCCACTCTGTCAAGGCTCTTCTGAGACACCCAACACACCATCCTGTCACTTCAATCAGGTGTCTACCAAGTGACAGGCCTTTTTCAACACTCTGACCTAAAACAGTAGCCCCCACATTCTCTGTTCCCTATCTTTGCTCATAGCATTTGTAACCAGCTGTCATTATATTAAATAATTACCCTTTTATTTGTGTACATCAGTTGTCCTCAAAGCGTGGTCCATGGAACTACGGAACTTGTTAGAAATGCATATTCTTGGGTTTCATCCCAGATCGAAAAAATCAGGATTTCTGGGGACAGGGTCCAGTAATCTGTGTTTTAACAATCACCCACAGATAATATGTGCTCTTACTAACATCCGAGAACCACTGGTTTATAGTGTTTCTGTTGGGGAGTGAAAGCTCCTGTAAACAGGGGCATTTCCCGTTTCCTGCCGTATTCCTGGCACTTTAGTCTGTATCTAGTGCATCCTCCCTGTTCAGTCAGTAATTCTTGAATAAAAGGACAAATGAACAAATGGGTGACTAGAACTGGTGGCCAAACCAAATTCAATGCCCAACCAGTTCTCCAGCACCCGGTTCTCTTTTCTTTCATAACCTGGCTGCAAGATACCACTTTGATTTAAAGAAAAATACCAGTATGCCAACATAGATGCCAACAGAAAACGTTAAAACATTTATAGTCAAGTCAAAAGACAGTAGAGTCTTTTTTCTTTCTTTTTTGGCATCTATCTGTGTTTTTGTTGGAGAAGATACTTAGAAAACGCTTAGTATTTATATAAGAAAAAGATAGGCATACAAACACCATCAGAAGCTCATCAAAGCATAATTATTGGAGCATAAGATGATATTGAAGCTCGTTTAGGAAACACAGAGAAAAGAAATATGATAGAAATCCACTTTGAAGATTTTTGCATCAAGTTAGGAAGGAAGAATTCTCATGCCCAACAAGGATAGGTCTATATCCATCACAAACAGCCCCAACATACCAATGAGAAGGAGGAGGGAGGGAGAGGCAGACCGGGACAGGGTGGCAGGCAGGAGTTGACCGTGGAGACAGGCAGAATGAAGACAGACTCAGGCATTACAGATCTATGGTCCTATTTTTCCCAAGAAAGCCACCTTGCTCTCTCCCCGTTGAGCACCATGGCAACCAGCCCACATTACATACTGCCCTGCAGTCCTGTGGTGTGTCCATGGCAAGGTAAAAAGCAAGAGAGAGAGAGAGGGGAGAAGCAGAAGGCTCCCTCTGGGAAGAAGGCTGAATACTGAAGGCCGAGGGCTAGGCTTACCATGTGGTGACCTGGGGCTCAGCCAGCATCAAATCCATTTCTGAAGAAAGAAGTGGACAAACCCAGTCTGTGTGGTTCGATGTTAGGGTCGATGGGAGGTCTGGGGGGTCAAGGTGGTGGTGAGGCTGCAAGTCACTTTAGCAAAAGACTGAAAAGCACCTTAGCAAAGACCAAAAGCATCACAAAGTGCAAGCAGTTTGCTCTAAACAGCACGAGGTGTTGTTTCCCTCCTTCCCAATGTTTGATGCGTCTGATCTGAGCACACTGCCTAAACAGCAAAAGCATGCAAAGGACTGTTCTCTCAGACCTCCCTGTTAGTGCCTTCAAACTGGGCTGAAAATTCCATATTCTCAAGCCATGTGTTATCTTCCTAGAAATGCAATAGGCTCCTTATGTTACTTTAAATGCGGTTTAAGAAAAGTTCTTGGTGGTGGGCGCTCCTTTTAGCAAGGAGAGGCTGGATTCTGCTGAGGTACGGAATCTACCCCTTCAGGATGACATATTTAAATAAGCTTCACTTACTGTTCAAGCTCCTTGTGCAATGAAATTTGGGAAAGGACGTGATGCTGGGCCCCACATAGTCAATGCAAGCACCCAGGTAGATTCTCCAGCTTTTCGACCTGTGGCCACGTGTTCACCACGGAGGGGAAGGGAGGAGTGGCCAGGCCCCCAGGCATGACACGAGGCATTCTGCTTACAACTAGAATAGGCCCCTGACAAGGAGCTGGAAGATGGGGGCAGTTTCCTCTTTGGTGAGCAGCTACTGTTTCTGCAACAGAGGCTTAGCAGGGGCTCAGGAAATGAGACTGAGAACAAAGGACTAGATACCTACCATTTGGAGCTTCACTATGTTACAAACACCAGGCAGCTCACAAGGCACTGTCTCTACATCACATCAATCCTTGGAAGTAACTTGCCCACAGGCTTCCACTTGAGAAGTGGTGGAGTCAGGATATAAATAATGTACCTCCCACTTCTAACCCACCCTTTGCCTGTCTTCAAAGGCCTCCTGTAACGCTAAGTTCTCAGCTCAAGTCACTTGATAGCCGTGGTTGACAACGGACTTCCTTGACCTCAACCAACAGGTTAGGTCCTCTATTATATGTGCTCATTTCACTCAGGATCATTCCTCCGGACACGTCATAACTTTAATTAATCACTTGTTACTCTGATTCAGAGAGTTTCATGAGGGAAGGGAGGATACAGGTCTTACTGAGTATATATCTCTTCCGTCAAGCAGGGAGTCCCACACACAATCAGCTATCAGTAAATATTACCAAGTAAGTGACAGTCCCTTCTCCCGTTTGCATTCTGCTGATCCACCCCATGCCCAAGCAGATTGTTTCAAAAATACTGCATTTATGCAGTGTTACCAAGTCCTTCGGGCCTTCCCACTGTCTGAAACAATGGCTCAAACTCAAGTTGGTATTAAAACTCTGGCCTCAGCATCTTTGCACACTGATTTGGCTTATCCTCTGACTGGGCCGCTGTTATAACCCACACACTCAACACCCCTTAAAATACCTGCCTAGCAACCTCTCACTACCTGTAAAGGGTGACTTTGATTTGGATTGGTGGTTCTCCTGCGTAAGGGGGAGGGGAGTGGGCGCCCTAGATGGGAGGACCAGTATAATCAAAGACGAGCAGGGTAGTCTACATGGATTTCATACTTACGGAATGCAAAAACCTCTCCTTAAAGCTGTGATCCCAGGACACTTTTTTCAGACCCTTAGGTTGATGGTCACTAAGCCACTGAGGTTACTAACACCCTCCACCCCTTTTCTCTAAAGAATAATGTTCCCATAGCAACCACACTCTAGACAACAGCCCTTTTCTTTCTGTTTCCCTTTCCTTGGCTGGGGGCCCTGGGGAAGGTGGAGCAGAGGGAGTTGAAATGGAAGCAGCATCTATCTCGCTGCTCACCGCCAGGTCCTTTGCCGTCCGCCTTCCATACCACATTCACTCCATTCCTTCCTGAGATCTAAGTTCATTTCCACTTTATAGAAGACAGGATTAAAGTTCTCTGCATTTTGAACAAATCCAATCCACAAGCTGATTGTCCGACTCAGGTGTGTCCCATTTTAAAGATAATGCCAGTTCTGTCATATCCTTGTTACCCTAAGGGTGGTCCCCAGCACCCCCAGCCTGGGCACCATCTGGGAGCTGATTAGAAATACAGAATGTCCAGGCTTTACCCACGCCTATGGAATCAGAAGCTGCATTTTAACAAACCTCCCGTGTGAAGCACTGTGCTGTTACGAAGGTTTCTCAACCTTAGCTGCCCATGAGAATCACTCGGAGAGTTTTAAAATATTCCCCGTTCCCAGATCCCTCATCAACCCAGTTAAATCAGCATCTCTGGGGCGTGGTTAGGACCTCAGTGTGTTTTAAAACTCCCCTCCCAGCAAAGACTCTAGCGTGCAGTCAGAATTAAGAACAACTGTGTGTGCACCATTCTACCTCATTACAAAGGAACGTATGAACCCTTCTTCTGGTAACCGAACCCTCTTGTTAGAAGAGTCTTGGTGTTGATGTATGTTTTGCTATTGGAATAAAGTCTAGAATGGCACAGAAACAGTACGACTGTTTGTTTCTGTTAATGTCACTCAGACAGATGTCAATTTCCCAAGATCAGCTAAAAGAACACTTAAGTCAAATATTTCTTTGCTTTTCATTCATATTCCAGAAGTGTTTAAAGAAGAGTAACTAGTGAAATCATGTTTTCTAAACATTTAACTCCCAAATTACCAAAATACTCATAAATGCCAGAGACATCTTTGAAGTCCCATTTCTTTTAACAGGAGGTGACAATTTGTTGGAGGGAAGATGGTAATAGGTGGTACTGTAAAATAATTGAAACCTGCAAATTAAACCCTTAAAATCATGATGACCTTCAACCTCAGGATAAGGAGATAAAGAAATGTTTATTCTTTAGCGTCTGGTAGGAGGAAAGACTAGTTGTTATAGTAAAAATATATAGGGAAAGGGCCCCTTGACATGGGCGAGCTCCTAAAGAATGCAGTTAGGGCTCATGCTGTAGCTTCAGATACAGGAAACCTTTTTGCTTAACAGGAGGCGAGAGGAGTAAGAAGAAGGGAGGGAGTGGGGAGTAGGGAGGAGGGGGGAGAGAGAGAGAATTCTAGAATTCTACGCACTCCCTTACAATGAAACAATATATTCCAGTCCAATGATGAGTATGACTGGGTTTCCCTTAGAAAGTGATAAAGAGGCTTAGTTCTGTTTTTAGCTCTATTGGGACCAATTTAAAGAGCTGAAAATAGAATGGTTAGTTCTCGTGCATTTACTAAAATCTTGGGGAAGACTTTGGATGTCCCTGAGCTGTGGAATTTAGAGGATTTGTGGAAATTAACCCTAGAAAGCAGCACTCTGACTGGCTGCAGCCCAGTTGGTCGGGCAAGCATGCTGTTTTCTTCCTTGCCACAGCAATGTGTGGAAATTTTGTTGTAGTTCGTAGACCTCGTTTCACAAGATAGAGAGCATCAGCTCTCTGAAGAATGCAGAATTGGAAGTAGTCAGTTCACGAGGCATTATGTGGTATGGACCTTCGGGTAAAATATGGGGTATCTTCGATGGGGCTAGAAACAGAGTCCTTCCAAAAGGACCCCTTCCTCAGGGGTTGTTTGTTAAGCCCACCTGAGCGTGTTAGTTTCCCTTATTTGTTTTGTTCAACAAGCCTTACAGGGTCTGGTCTCCACCTAGGCTCTAAGGTGGACCTTTCTGGGGCATTAACATCACATGAGCCACTAATCACCTTTGAGAGTGAAAAAACTCTTCCATTAAAAGCATTCAAAAGCACAAACAATCAGAGGAAATGAGAGCCAAGTTCTTTATATTTCAAGAAGATTGAACATCAAGCCAGATAAATTGCCCGAAGTGCTAACCAAGGCTGGAACAAGACAATGGTAAAAGGTCAAAAACCATACACAATTGAAAAAAAAAGTCTAAGGCTGTATAATGCATTAAGTTGTGTCCCCCAAAAACATATGTTTAAGTCTTAATCTTTGGAATCTCAGAACGTGACCTTATTTGGAAATAGGGTCTTTGCAGATGGAATTGCATTAAAATGAGGTCAGATTGGATTAAGGTAGGCCCTCTGTCCAATGACTGCAGTTGTTACAAGAAGAGAGAACACAGAGAGAGAGAGACAGAGAAGGCAGCCTTGTAATTACATCAGCAGAGATTGGAGTTAGACAACCTTATGCCAAGGAGTACCTGGACCCACTAGAATCTGAAAGAAACATAAAAAAAAAAAAAGGAAGAAGAAGAAGAGGAGGAGGAGGAGGAGGAGGAGGAGGAGAGGAAGGAGGAGCAGGAGGAACTTTCTTCCTTAGAAACATCAGAGGAAACATGGCCCTGCCAAAACCTTGACTTCAGATTTTTGGCTTCCAGAATGTGAGAGAATCAATCGCTATTGTTTTAAGCCACCCATCCAGGGGTCCATTGGTACAGCAGCCCTACGAAACTAAAACAGGTTGTGAGTGAAATTTGTGAAGCATACAAGCAAATACACCTAGAGGTAGGACCTCCTTCAGGGGTTCCATAATACTCATTACACTGCATGAAAATTTTTATTTGTTTATTCCGCCCCTGGACACTATGCTTCCCGATAACAGAAATCATGTCTGTCTTGCTCAGGGCTTGTCCCCAACAGCAAGCCCAGAGCCTGCCATTTAGTATTCAGTAAATTTGTCCAATTGAATCACTGGGTTGACCTGGGTCATATGCAGAGGGGAGGGCAGAAGTCTGGCCCGAAGATCTTTCTGATGTTATTTATAGTTTCTCTGCTATTGCAGCAGAAATTTGTTTATTGAAAAACCTGGCTTCTCACACTGGCTCCATCTCTCTCACTTTCGTTCTCCTTGCATTTGGAGGTGGTGATCTGCCTATGGAAGCAGAAAACAATCTGTCCCCTATCTGGGTGCGCTCTGCTTCAGCGCAGGGCAGGGCTGATCTAAGAATCCCTGTTTCGCTGTGTGCCAGCAGTTAGCACATATGCGCCGGCATCCTTCACTCTCTGTAGGCTGGATGCTGCCAGCTGTTGGGATTCATCATCCTGACTCTCCGCAGGCCTCCCTCTTCCCAAAGCCAGTGGGTCTGATGGATGAGATGGCCTCTCCCAGGGGCTCTGCCTGCCTACACAGCAGTTCTGCAAGTCTAGCAAGAACTGGCTTTCATTTCAAGCACGTCTCAAGGATGGAGACTTTTAGAGGGGAAAGCAAATTTGCAGAAGAGAAAAGGCTCTGAGACTCCAGATAATAAATGGGGTTTAGAATAAGTTTTATCTTCCTCCTTTTCAACACTCTAAGCTATATCACCATTAAGTCCGCGCCTGGTTGGTGGAATCGAGCAACAATGACGCTGTTCATGATCTGTTAATAATAGGTCTTTTTTTGTTTCTTAATAGTATCCTTTTCACAGTTGCTACAGAAAATTGAGGGTTAAGAAATCGATAGTTTCATCAAATAGGGCAAGGATACAGCTAAAATACATCAGGGATACATGTGCTCTCCACACAGGAGATGTGCCCTGACGGCGGTCAAGCTGCACCCATGTACGGACAGGACAAAGCAAAGCCGCTTCTGCGGGCTCGCTGTGGACCTTGACTCTTCCATCCAGTACTGCCAACCTTAGTTCAGCAGGAAGGACTTCTCAAAATGCTTCACTTCTGTAGCAAGTGTCCCCACATCTCGACTCCTAACTGTCAGCCTTTCAGCCTCTGACCTTGACTCCCCAACCTCTGAGGTGTCTCTCGGTCATATTTCCACCAAGCTCTTTAGCTTCCGAGACTTTCCTTTCACTCCAGGGAAATTCCTATCCCCCCCTTAGTTTCCCTTGAGCCCATGTTGAACTTCAGGTCCCTCGGTACATCTCCAGCGAATCCTTAACGTTTTGTGTTACATTCTCTCTTGTATGCCCACACAATTCTCAGTCCTGAAGAAGGTGCCACAGCCACATGGACTGGCATCATCAAAACTTTATAATAATATTTTATAATAATAATAATAATATCAATGACAAGAAATAGAATTAAGTGGCTATGCTTGACATTTATATGATTTAATCTTCAAAACAATTCCATCCTTTAGGTACTGCCATCCTTGTTTTATAATTGAGAACATGGACTTCGAGTCTCTTTAAGTACATTGCCCAAGGTTATGCAGCTAGTGAGTAGTTGTCTCACTCCCGAGCACATGCCCGCTAGAGTATTCGGCAATGCTATTCAAAGAGAAAACATAATGTACCGTCTCCCTAGGCAATGACTTTGCCATTTCAGTCTGGAGCAGAATGACTTGTAAGGCATGTAGCACTTGTCTGATGGTGGGTGGGTGACGGTTGGGGTATGTCTGAGGTAAGGACATGCACTGAGGGGTTTTCTCTATCCAGAATCTCCACCATTTCATTTGATGTTGAGTGCACTTTCTAAGACGCTTCAGAAGACAACACTTGTGTGATTTCGGAGCTTACGGCCCAAGTGAGGTCAATGACCATCCAATGCGAAGAATATAGCATGAGCTTGGGAGTCCAGCTCAGACCAGGGCTCTCAACTCGGGGTCTTACACCAGTCCCAGCTAGCAGACAGGTGGGTTTTATTTTATCAAGACAGTGTGTAAACCAAAAAAAAAAAAAAGGAACTGGTTAACAACATCTAAAAACTTTTCTTGTTTCACAAGAAAGTCCACATTCCAAGGATCTTTGGAAAAAAAGAGATTAAAAGCTCTAAAGATCTTGTGGCCATGGGCACACACAGTTGTATAGTGGTGGTCAGGCTCTGTAATGAGAAGGAACAGGCCTGTCAACTATACCATCCTCCCTGTGCTCTTCACTCATTCGGATAGTTCGGCAGCGTAGATGTTTGTGTTCGTCACTGCTTCCCCAAGCCAGCTCTTCTGTAAACTAGTTAGGGAAACATAGACACAGCACTACATCTTTCTATAAATAGGAGAGAATTCGATGAGGTCAGTAGTTTTTAAACTATTTTTGAACCGTGGATGGCTTTCTGCTAGTAAAACTTGCCCTTGAAACTCAACTGTAAGGACTTTCACAGTGAGCGGAAAGGGCTGGAGGGGCAGCGCCATTCTCAAGCCCAACCTGAAACACCCATTTAAAGTCACTCTGCAGAACCAGCCCCCAGATTCCAATCACCACAGATGTAAAAGATCTAAGCTATCTTGGAAAGCTGGCTCAACACTGAGAATGAATCGTTCAGTAGGCTATTTCTTAGTGGATTTCTTCATACTAATCATTCTTTTTATTTATTTATTTTTGTCTTACCTACATTATTAAAACCTATATTTCTTCTGTGCATCAGTGCATGGTCCAGCCTACATCCCCCGGCTCTCTGCCAGCTAGTAACTTCAGGGTCACACAGGAAGACAAATGTGTCTTCGAGAAGGTATATCTCAACTATTTATTCACTTCTTTATATGCAGCCTGTGAAAAGGACAACAGCTTGACTCACATAGCCCAGAGGGCAAAGGTGAACAGGACCTGAAACCTCTGTCACTTGGGTTGTCATTTTCAGCATCATCACCAAAGAAGCTCACTGAGGAAGGATGCCCAGATTAGCCACTAAGGAGATAGAGCTGGCAGGAAATGCATACATTTGGTTCAGTTGTTACAATATGATCTCTAAGGTCCAGCCTAGCTCTACACCAGAACCCCGACAAGGTGCAGTGGAATCGAGTCCTAACCCTGAGGCCCCTTCAGATGCTAACTGGCCATGTCACCAAGCAGTAAGCTACAACTTCCTGAACCTCCACCTCCTCACGTGTAAAATGGGGTCATTATGCCCCATCTGCCAGCCACTAAAGGTCCTCATGAAGATGAAATAAAATCTCTTTATGGGTGCATTTAAAAACACATATTGTGCTGAAGGCATGTTAAAGGTCTTTAAAATTATCTGGCTGTGTGAAAAACAGAATGATAAGAGTGCATGTAAAATAACACCTGGGTAACAACCTGACTTACATTTTGAAAACTTATGAAGAAGACCCCTAGACAGCAAGTAGGCTGCTTAATATGTGAAAGTGGGGCTGTTAATACCTGTGCTGGAAGAAGGGGCTCAGATTGTGGTCTGCAGAACAGAGCGAGGAACAAGATGTGATGGTAGGTAGGCTAGGTATGGCTGAAGGATCCACTGGGGAATACTTTTCAAAACGTAAGAGTCTATTTGCGGAAACATCCATCTCAACAGGGCAGCACCAAACCGGAAGTGTAGTTAGGAGTCCTCCACCGACGGGAGCCAGGGGACAGATTTTCATAGAGAAGACACACAAGCAAAGCAAGGAAATTATTTGGTCGGTTGTAGCCTAGGCGGGTAACTTACTGGGCAGAAATCTAATTGGTTGTTGTGACTGGTTGTTCTTAGGTTTCAATTTCTTAACCTTGAGGCATTTACAGGTTTCGGTTTGGTTTGCTCAGGTAGGCTGCTAAGATATTAGAACCACCTCAGTCTAATGGTCTCTTTGTTTAATAATTTAAGATATTATTCAGAAATCAAAGGTCCAGATGGACTCATAAAAAAAAAAGTTCGGTGTCAAAAATAGGTTGGAAAACAGGTGTTAGAACACATTTCGCACAAGTCATGGTGAGCAGAGAAAAACAATATCAATATTTAATGTTTATTGAGTGTTTGCTATGTTTCAGGCACTGTTCTAAGCTCTTGACATGTGTCAACCGATTCAATTCTTGCAACAATTCTATAAGAAAAATACTATAATTGCTCTCTCCACCCCCAGTACAGATGAGTAACCAGGGCAATAATAGAGGTGGGTTGACGCTGGACATCTTCAGTTGCCCTTCCACTCTACCCACTCTTACCCTCTTCTGGGTTCCTCCACCAATATGGTTCCACAAGCCTCTCTGCTCTTGGGCTTCCAGTTGGTTTCAAAGCAATAGGAAACCTCAGTTAAAGACCTGAGGGAATAAATTTCTTCCCCAGCATCCTTTTCTGTAGAAACATGCAAACTGACGGCATACCTCCCCCTAGGGTCACGGTTCCCTTCTCTTTGTCTGCAGGTAAATGCTTCCTCCACTTGTCCCCTCCGGTTTCCGGACGGTAGAGGCCCAGCAAGAAGTAACCATGGGGTACAATCCCCTGTGACTCTCTTACTCCTGGTTCATACTTTGTAACCAGTTTTTACATCAAGTTTGTGTATGTCCTCTCTTCCCTGATCAGACACCGGTAGATAAAAAGTAACTTGTCCAAGGTGTTTCTGCTGGTAGAGCAGAATTTAAACCCAGGAATCTGACGCCAGGGTTTATAATGTCTCAAAGAGAGAAAGTTAGCAATCAAACAGGCTCTCATCTGGTGTCTGCAGACAAGATAAAACAGTTTGTTCATGCTTTAAACAGGTAAGTATTAATTTTGAGCATGAAGCAGGTGCTGCTTTAAGGGTTGAGCAGAGAACTCAGTGAAATTCTGCTCTCAGAAGCCTCATGGGCTGCTTGTGTAGGCAGACAGTTTCAATGAGAACATCATATGAGAGGAATATATGATGTTCTCTGGAAGAAGAGAAAGCTTAGATGGTAAGTAAGATTGTGTAAACTCAATGAGTTTAGCTTTTTGGATGAGAGCTTCAGAATGCAAATCACTGCTTTGACAAAGGTAATTGTTGTCTCTTGATGTAATATGTTTTTTCTTATGTCATGACAAATATAGTTAATTTGAAATTATGATATAAATTTGAGCAAAAATAAGATAATCACAAATCTACTGAAATTATACTGAATGTAAATATTTCATAAATATTTTAGTATTCTTCATATATAAATGATTATACAAAGCATAATGTTTTGTACTCTGTCTTTTTCATTTTAGAATATAAGGTGATTCCTTTCACATTGGGTTATTTTCATGTTAATGTGGAAACCACCATAGTTTGCCTGTAAATTTTCATTTTTTTAGTTCAATATTTAACATATGATTTCATTTGACAGGAGCCCAACTTTTCTGGAACATAGCCCCAGAGTTAGAGAAGTTTTGCCAGTATTTCAGGAAAATTTCCAAGAAGCAATGTCTACCTAAGGTAAATGTTTCCAGCCATGATGAAATATTGGACCACAATAATACAAAGCATCTTCCAATAACCATCTTTTGGCCTAAGAAAGCAGGTACACATCCTTTATGTACATATGTTGCAGGACCTGCAAATATATTATGTTACATGGTAAGGGCGGGGGGTGGTTAGAGTTGCAGATGGAATTAAGGTGCTAATCCTGGGAGCTTGAGTTAGTGAGATTCTGGGTTGCCTGGGTGGCCCAATGCGATCACATGAGTACAAGCGAAAGAGGGAATCCAGGTGTCACAGTAATGAAATGTGAGGAAAAACTTGACTATTTTTGACTTTGAAGGTGGAAGGGAGCCACAAACCAGGGAATGTGGGTAAATATAGAAGCAAGAACATAGACTTTCCCCCAGAGCCTCCTGAAGTGAAGTAGCCTCACATCTTTATTTTAGCTCAGAATGGAACCTCTAGAAGGCATAGCGGAAAGGGTTAGGTTTGGTTTCATCATATACACGCGCGAGCGTGCGCGCGCACACATACACAATTTAGCTGTGGCTTAAATCAGATGAACGTTTCCCCCCTATTGAAAAGCCCAAAGCTCTCCATTCCAGGTTTTATATATCAACTTCATGATATAATTTTCCAGGCTTCTTCTACCCGCTCTCCTTGGGAAGCAGTTCAAGCCCATGATTCAAGATAGCTGCTGGCACTTCAGCTCCCTATGTCCCTCTTTCAAAAACAAAAATGGGGAAGGGGGAAGTAGAAAACTTAACCTTCCTTTCAAGCAGAATCCCCCCCCCCAAACCAAAGTGACACAAAATATTTCACTTGGATTCAATGGAGAGATTTTTCTTACATGGCCATAATTTACTTAAAAGAGAGGCTGGAAAACGTAATCTTTTTCCTAGATGGCAATATGACCAGCTGGGAATGAAGGTTACATAACTAAAGGAGAATGTAGGATTATTGTGAGACAGTAACTGACAGAGTCTTCCAACACATTAACACCTACGTCTTCCAGAACTGCTCGCCTATACCAGCCAATGACCCTGGACTCAAAATTAGGAAAAGTGGGTAGTATCTATTCATATTCTCTTCTTTCTTTTTTTATTAAAAATATTACATGCAAATTGTTTCAATAATAAGGATAAAAAACAATCCCAGGTGTCTGAGATTGTACTCAAAGCAAGATTTTCTTTCCTATTCAGGTCCACAGACCCCAACTTCTTAAGCATCTCCTTTTAAAATATTTTGTGTGTTCATCTAGAAAATTTTTAACCCATGAAAGTGTGCTCCACACTTTCCTGACCTTTGTATTTCTGTTTAAATAGCTTTAGTAATATGTATTCTTTAAAGGTTAGATAAAACTAGATCTACTCCATGTATTCTCTAATCACAATAAAATAAAACAGAGTGGAATAAAATGTAAAAATAAAAAACCTCAAATACGAAACTATCTAGCTTTGGTACACCTTTTTTTTTTCTGTGCTCACTTTTAATCACCTTTCAATTTCTTGATCATTAGTCTGTTCAAATTGTTCGTTTATGATTAAAGATAGTTTTGTTAATTTCCTCTAGATTTATAAATGTGTTACAGAGTCTTATAGAAAATACACTGCAAATTGCTTTAATCTCTTTATTCTTAATATTACATAACTTTGATCTCTTTGTCATTTATCA
>PVJD01015064.1:0-26498 GCA_004026545.1 Mormoops blainvillei
CAACCCCCCCCCCCCCCGCCAAGAGCTCAGCCCCTACAGCGTGAGGGCCTGAGAGAACGGGAGTCACTGGCGAGGCGAGGCGAGGCGAGGCGAGGCGGGGCTGTCCCTGGGCTGTCTTCATTTCATCCCAGATTCGAAAACGCCCAATGAAAGCCCGGCGGGGCTCCAGCTTCTCTTCCTCAGCAAAGGAAGAGCACCGGGCGCCGCCTGTGGAGCCGCCGTGAGGCAGGCGCTGGCCCCGAGCTCACACAGGGCAGGGGCGGTGACAGGGCCTCTGCTAACCCCCAGCTGCACCGTGTGCTGCTGCCACCAGGCTGGGTCACAGAGCGGGGAGATGAGACTCACCCCTGTCTGTCCGTCCAGAGGAGCAGACGGCATGGGACGGGCGGGCCTGTCCAGGCACCAGTCTCCACCTCCCCCCACCTCCCCGCAGACGTCCCCATCCCTGTGAGCAGGTGCCGAGAGCCATCGAGGTGTCCAAGTAGCCCCTCTTCCTGACGTGGCCTCTCACGGTCACACCGGTGCGGTTTCTCCCCCAACCCGGCCCAGGGCGGCCTCCAGAGGGGCCTTCCCATGCTCCATGTGGGTGAGGAGTTTAGGATGTTTCCAGCGACATTGGCTGCGTGTCGCACAGACACAGACCTTGTTAAATACGGGTTCTGACTCGGCAGGTGGGCCCGGGAGGCCCACGACCCTGCCTTTCGAACAAGCTCCCCGGAAAGGCCAGAGCCACAGAGTCTCCGTGACAGAAGGGAACTAGTTCTCCCAGGTGGGGTGCACGTGAGCCACCAGCCCTGGACCCCGCCCCCACTGCCGAACCCAGCCAGGCCACCGCCTTCTCCCCCTGCACGGCCACCGTGCCTCCAGCAGGGGGCCCCCGAGCAGCCATGGGCTTCGCTCCTCAGCTCAACCCGTCTCCCCCGTTGGCCACGTGCTGCACCCCCTCCTCTGACCACCCCCCCACAACCTGGTGGTCTCCCTAGTCCATGCCCACTCCCTCTCCACTTTCTTTGGGCTACGGGGGGGACCCCGCTGCCACCACAGCCCAGGTCACCACCCCGCTTCCTGCCTAGGTGCCCCCGCCGGTCCCCCTCAAGGCCGGCAACCTCCCAGTCCTCCTGCAGCCGGGGCTCACCAGACGTGGGTCCACAGGTCAGGGAGGGTGGGAAGATCCTGAGCACAGGAGGGACTGTCCCTCAGGGCAGGAGGGCCCCAGGGGCCGAGATTCAAGGAACGAAGCCCCAGGCGCCATGAGTGGAGGGTCCTGCGCCCACCCCTCTCTGCGGCTGCCCCGTGAGGCAGGCGGGACAGCTGACCCAGGCGCAGCGGGGGACGGGGGGGAGGGGACCGGTACACAGCAGGAGCCTTGGCAGCCTCGGGTCCCTGCCCTGCCGAGCCCCAGGGTGGCCCCGAGGGTCCCCGCACCCAGGCCGTACCTCCACTTGGGCCTCCTCCCAGGTGTCCAGGCGGACGGACTTGACCTTGCTGAGCTGGGGGATGTTGCGGTGGATGCCGGAGCAGCTGAGGCAGATGAACACGCCCAGGGTGTAGGAGGCCCAGTCGGGACCTGGGAGGCAAAGGCCAGAGTCCGGGTCAGAGGGGCCGCAGCACGGGGCCAGCGGTCTCGGCTGGAAGCCCAGCCCCATGAGGCCTCCTTCTGGCCTCGGTCTCCCATCGGTGCCAGCAGGCAGCTGGCGAGGAGGTGTCTGGGGTCCCTGGCCCTGTGGACCCCAGTCAGGGCCCTGTGCCCCTCAGAAGGGCAGCAGCCCTGGGGCCGGGGCTGCCCAGGCCCCCGAGTGGACACTGCGTCACGTGGGCAACACTGACAACAGCAACTCCGAGGACGGACGACGTGCTCAGTGACAGCACGTGATGAGCACCGACGTGCCTGCTGCAGTGAGGGCCCTGGCGTGATGCAGGCACATCCCAGGGTTGGGGGCACGTCGTGTGCCTCATTCACGCGCACGGGTTGAACAGGTGCACGCGGGTGACGCAGACGCCGCAGACGATCCCTGAGTCTAAATGGGGGGGCACAAGGGACCCACGAGTCCCTGACCAATGACAAAGGGAGCTGTGGAGGGCGACCCTGGGCGAGTGGATGCTGGGGTGCACTGTCCGCATTTGGCACGTCACTGAGGGAGGCTAGCTGCCACCAGGAGCCCACAGAACCTTCTGGAGCAGGCAAGTTGAAATCGAGGTGCCCACTGAGGCCGCTGGGAGCCCTGGAAGGCCAGGCCACACCCAGCAATGCCCTCGCCCACCTGGGAGTGCAGCGCTGGTCCTGCCCTGCGGGGACTGTGGTGGAGGCCCCCCCCACCCCAGGATCACAGCGCGGGGTGGGGGGACCACTCGTAGGTCTGGGCAGACACTTTCCTCTGTGAGGACGCAGGGCTGGAGTGGCTGCGCCCACGTGCAGGTCATCACAGGCCACGCCCCGCCCTGCCGAGGACGCGGCCCCACCTCCCTCCAGGGCCCCAGGACCCAGCTCCCTCTTTTTGAAAACGCTGACCCCCAAGAGGAAGTGAGGGAACCAGGACTGAAAGCCAGCCGGTCGGAGAGAAAAGGGGTTAGGGAAGAGAGGCCCCAGGCCCCAGACACAGCGGCCGCAGGGGTGCTGCAGGCCACCCAGACACCACCGGGTGAGACACGCCCCGCAGCCTCCCCGCTGGCTGGCCACTGGGATGTGGCCACCGCCAGGGTGCGGCCTGGGGGCGGGGCCGCCAGCGCAGAGGTGGGGCCGGTGGCCCAAGTGGCTTGTGATGGAAAATCACACAGGGCAGGGCGGTGGATTTTCTCCCAAAGCCGGAGGGGGGCGCTGCGGCTTCCTCACGCCACTCGCGGTCACCGGCCGACGCTGGGGCACAGCAGGGTCGAGCAGCTGTGAGAGCCCCCACGGCCCACGAAGCCTCAAAATATTTACTGCCTAGCCCTTTAAGAAAGCGCCAGGCCCTGCCTTAGAGGGACAGCGGGTGTGGCTGCGCCCAGACTGACGGCTGCCCGAGGGTCAAGGGGAGGCCACACACCTGCCTGAGATCCTGCTGCTGGCGCTAGGACCCGCCCGTGCCCGGCTCGGGGCTGCGGGATGCCCGCCTGCCACCTCCCTGGCCCAGGGACCCAGGCTGCGCAGCGGCTTCTAAAGAGGGTTCAAGTTAAGAAATGGGGACACTAGTTCTTTTCCGTAATAAAAAGACCACGAGCCCCGCCCCCCAAACCGGGTCTGCCCACCTCTACGCAAGCCCGACCCCCACAGGAGCTAGGAGTGGTGGGGAGGGGTGTCCTCCAGTATGAAAACCCCACCTCCTGAGCCCTGAGCCCCCCCTGGCGGAGGGAGGGGCTGCGGTGGGCAGGGTTGGCTGGGGTATCCCGGCCCCACCCCCGGCCCGGGTTCCAATCCTCAGCGCCCCTCCTCCCGGGCCAAACAGAGGAGCTGTCCCCAGCCTGCTCTCCTCCTCTGGTCCCGTGCGGGCACCAAGGGCCTGGCTGGGGCGACCGGCCGGCTGCAGCAACAGGAGGGGGTGGACAGGCCCCAGCTCCCTCCTGGTGGCCCTGCCCTGCCCCCCCCCCCCCGCAGCCCTGGTTGTCAGCATGTTCCAGTGCCCCTGCTCTGCCCCAGACGGCCGGGCGGGGCGGGGCAGGACGGGGAGCAGCTCTGAGGTGACTCTGCCCCCTTACCACTTCCAGGAGGTGGACAGGTGAGGCAGGTGGGGCTGACCAAGCAGAGCAGGTGTGTCTCCTCAGCAAGGGCGGAGCCTGTCCGTGGGACCGCGGGTTGGCAGAGCGGGCCCTGCGGCCCAGTTCCTGGGACCTTTGCCGCGCCCGAGGCCAGGCCCAGAAAGAGAACGACTGGGGTTCTGGTGGCCACCGCTGGTCGGCTGCGGGGGGCCGAGTAGTGCCCACCACGTCCCGGTGTCTTGTCACAGTGCTCGCAGGCTGCGCAGCCTGGTGTCTACCCTTTTGTCCTGCCTCCCCGCTGGCGTCTGAGCCCCGGGAGGCGCCCCCGGCACCGCGCACAGCGGCTCGAATGTGGGCGCAGCCAGGTGCTCGTCGGCAGGTGACTGGGTGAGTGACGGGTGACGTTTCTGTACAGTGACATAT
Organism: Mormoops blainvillei; assembly: GCA_004026545.1. Classification (NCBI taxonomy): domain Eukaryota; kingdom Metazoa; phylum Chordata; class Mammalia; order Chiroptera; family Mormoopidae; genus Mormoops; species Mormoops blainvillei. Next base: position 4,096 of record PVJD01015064.1, read on the forward strand.
CATTCAGCCCTAAAAAGGAAGGAAATGAAAACCGAAAGAAAGCTGGGGTGTCTCCACAAATCCAACAAAACAGACTTCAAGACAAAACTGCAAGAGAGGCAAGAGGTTCGTGAGACAGTAAAATCAACCAAACAGGAGGAAACAACATCTGTGAATGTGTGTGCACCCAACCGAGAAGCGCCGAAACGTGCACTTCAAGCACCGGCAGACCCGCTGGGAGAAACAGCGGTGCGACCACAGTGAGGGTCTGTCGCCCCTCGCTCCGTCAGCAGATTGATCGTCCAGGCAAAAATCAACAGGAAAACACTGGCTTCAAAGGACGTGTCACGCCGGTGGACTGACAGGCCTCTCAGGGCGTTCCGCCCAAAGCCACAAAAATACATGTTTTCCTCTAGTGCACGTAGGATGTTTTCCAGGACAGATCGATGCTACGTTAGGCCACAAAAACAGATCTTAATAAATTTAATAAGACTGAAACCATATCGCACATCTTTTCTGACTACAGAGGTATAAAACAAAGTCAACTCTAAGATGAAAACTCGCCACTATTTGTATATTAAACCTGCTACTGAACAACCGGTGGGCAAAGAAAAAAGTAAACACCTTGAGACGATCAACGATGTTAACGAAAACTTACGGACGCAGCCAAAGCGAGTCTCCACGGGAGGGTCACAGTGGCAGAGGCTCCTCCCTTCCAGAAAGGAGAAAGTTCCACGCCTGACAGCTGGGAGGAGGGGGACAAACGGCACCCCCAGTCGGTGCGAAAAAGGGGCTAGAGATCAAAGCAGAAATAAATAAAATGGGGACTGATAAGACAATAGAAAGAATAAAACTCAGGGCTGTTTTGTTTTTTTTTTTTGAAAGGATAAAATCGACAAACCTTTACCGAGACTCACCGAGAAGGAAAGAGCATTCACATAAATGAAAACTAAACGGTGTTATAACCGACGCCAGAGACACAAAGAACCACGGGCCACAAAAACGATCCTGTGCCGAATTACGCAACCAAAAAAACGGATAAATTCCTAGAAATATACAACCTACTAAGACTGAATCATGAAGAAAGAAAATCTAGCCGCTTGATTACTCGTAAGGAGACTAGAATTGTAATCAAAACCTCCCAATGAACAAAAGTCCAAGGACAGACGGTTTCCCTGGTGAATTCCACCAAACATTTAGGGAAGAATTAATACCAATTCTTCTCAAATTCTTCCAAAAAACAGAAGAGGCGGGAGCTCTTCCAATCTCATTTTACGAGGTCGGCGTTATCCGGATGCCAAAAGCAGACACGGAACCACGAGAAAATCCAGCCGACGTCCCTGGTGAACGCAGATGCAAAAATCCTCAGCAAAAGACCAGCAAAATGAATCCAGAGACACAGTAATGGGGTCCGACATCACGGCCAAGTGGGATTTATTCTGGGGACGCAAGGATAGTCCAACATCCCCACGTCGGTGTGGTTCACCACGTTAACACATGAAGGACAGACATCGTGCGATCGTCCCAACAGACGCTGAGAAGGCATTTCACGAAATTCAACATCCTTTTATGATGAATACTCTCAACAGACTGAAGTGCAGAGGGAATGTTTCTCAACATCGCAGAGACCACCTGCGACAGCCCCCAGCTACAATCACACTCGACAGTGAAAAGCCGACACCTTCCCTGTGAGATCAGGGGCGAGGCCGAGACGCCCACTCTCACCAGTTATTCAACTAGTACTCCAAGTCCTTGGGCAGGGTAACCAGACGAGAAGAATAAACAAAGGGCATCAAAGTCATAATGAAGTTGAAGTTTCACTACTCGCAGACACCGTAATAGTATATACAGAAAACCCTAAAGACTCCACCAAAAAACTTTTAGAACAAATTCAATGACGTTGTAGGATACAAAAAATACACATGCAACAAAAATCTTGCATTTCTGTACACTAATAACTGTCGGAAAGAGCAATTAAGAAAACAACCCCATTTACAATTGCAACGAAAAGAATCATACCTAGGAATAAATCTCACCAAGGAGGAGGAAGACCAGGGCACTGAAACAATGAATTATTAACGAAAGAAATTAAAGACCCAAAGAAATGGGAAGAGGCTCCATGCTCAGAATCGGAAGAATTAACTCTGTTAAGTATCCATACTGTAAGCAACCTACACATTGAATGCAGCCCACATCAAAAGTCCATGTCCAAATGCACAGAAATTGAACAAAAGCATTCTAAAATGTGTGTGGAGCCACAACCAACCCCAAATAGCCCAATCAATTCTGGGGACCGGGGGGAGGACAAGGCTGGAGGCATCACATTTCCTAATTTCAAACTGTATTATAAAGCTACACTAATCAAAACAGTGTGGTCTTGGCATAAAACACACAGAACAGAATAGAAAGCCCAGAAATAAACCCACACACACAGAATCAATTAATTCACGACGAAGGAGCCAAGAATGCAGAACAGGGAAAGAGCAGACTCACGCGAAAGGATGAAACTGGACTCTGTGTCACACTGAACACAAAAGACCAGTTCAAAGTGGGTTTAAAATGTCGACATAAGGCTTGGAACCTTAAAACTAAGACAATGGGCGGTGCCCTGGCTGGTGTGGCTCAGTGGCTTGAGTGCTGGTCTGCAAACTGAAAGGGTCGCCTGTTCGATTCCCAGTGGGGGCACATGCCTGGGTTGCAGGCCAGGTAACCAGCGGGGGGCGCGTGAGAGGCAACAGATTGATGTATCTCTTCCATGTTTCTCTCCCTCTCTTTCTCACTCCCTTCCCCTCTCTAAAAGGTTTTTTTTTTTTTTTACATTTAAAAAACAGGTAGTAAGCTCCTTGACATTGTCTTGGCAACGATTTGTGCGGATTTGATGCCAAAAACAAAAATTAAGCACGTCCCCTTCGAACTGAAACCCAGCAAAGGAAACCACCAACAAAATGAAAAGGCAACCTACTGAACGAGAGAAAACATATGCAAATCAAATCTCACAAAGGTCTGGTATTCAAAAACGCATAAACTCACACAACAGCAAGAAAAGAAGTCATTAAAAAGTGGGCAGAGGCTCTGAAAAGACATTTTTCCAAACACGGCCAAACGGCCCCCAGCCACCTGAGCAGGTGCACGGCGTCAGCAACTGGGGAAGTGGAAACTGGCGCCGCGGCCCCGCAGCTGGTGCGGCAGCGCTGACGAGGAGAACCTGGAGAGAGGAGACGCATGCATGCGGCGGGGTGGCGGTGAATTGGCGCAGCTCTACGGAAAACAGCATGATAGCTGAGCGCCCAGAAGGCCCAGCGATGCCATCGCTGGGGACGCGCCTGATGAAAACGACAACACAAGCAAGAGGATGTGCTGCTGCGCTCACCACAGCACTGGTGACGATGGGCCAGCGTCTGCGGACAGAGGCCCAGGTAGAAAGTGTGGTCTGGTCACACGCAGCAGGAAAAGACTCAGCCACGAGGAAACCACGCCGTGCAGGACATGGACGAACCCTGAGGGCATCACACTGAGCGAGCTGGAGAAAGACCGACGCCACGGGTGGACCCTAAGCACAACAAACGCACGGAAACCCCCAAACTTGTGGAGAGAGCACACGGAGGGCTGTTGGGGGGGTTAAAAAGGAAAAACCTCCGTGATAAGACGAGGAAGTCCTGGGGTTGTCACGTACGGCATGGTAGCCAGTAACATTGTGAGGTGACAGGTGTTAACTGCACTTATGCAGTGATCACCTCACAATGTGCACAAATGTTGAAACATATCGCACCCCTCCGACTAATACGAGTTACGGGTCATTTATATGTCGAGCTTTTTTTTTTTAATGGAAATTCTACAACATGCCAGGGGGGTAGTGAGCAGCGGAGCCGCTGACACCAGCTCGGGGCTCAGGCTGGGGCCACCCTGGACAGGACACCCCTCCATGCAGAGCCACCACATTCACCCACCCAGACTGGGCCAGCTGCACAGCCCTGCACAGCCCTGGGACGGGGGGGACCGGGATTCCCAAGACTCGATTCTTCTCCTCACCAACCTGATACCCAAATGACGTTACTCAAGGGCCGGCTGTGTGTTTTACCACAGTAAGAGTGTTTTTAATCCCCAAAATCAGGGGTTCAGAGGACAGTCTGTCCAGCCCTCTGCTCTGCAGCCCCTGCCAGCCTCCCTCTCCGGGGACCCCCACCCAAGCTGGGCCCAGCTCCAACAGCCCCCCGCTGAGGGCCCCGCGCTGTGCACCGCAGTTCATGAGAAGTCGCCTCTGGGGTCCAAGGCTGTGCTCTCGCTCTCAGCCTGCCCTTCGGGCCGGCCCGGTACCCAACAAGGGCAGGCCCTCAGGGCCACCCCCACGCAGGCGCCCAACACGCAGCTCAAACACCTCCAGAGCAGCAAGATCTCCGCTGTGCCCCAAACTGCCCCAAGCCAGAGACGAAAAGCTCCTCCCCGGCTGCAGGGCCCTCAAATAGGAAGGCCCCACGGGCTCTCTGGGTGGGCGTCCCCCACGTGCTGGGCCCCAGACACAGGTGAGGGGCATCAGAGCACCGCCCACAGCCCAACCTCACGCACCAGCCGAGGCCCCACGTTCTTCGAGCATGAGACCACGAGACCCGACTCAGCAGCACGGGGCTCCGCTCCCCAGGGCCCGTCTGGGAGGCTGGGCCCCGTCCAAGGGCATGGGGGAGGGGCTGGAAGCAGGTGCTGGGGTCCCCCTGATTGCCTCCCTCCCAGCAGCCCGCATGGGGCCAGCTGGCCAGGCCTGCCCTGCGTTCTGCTGTCCAGGGCCAACGCTGGGGGACCCCACCCAAGTGACCCCTGGCTCCTGGATGGCTGTGGTCAGAAAGAGCTAGTCCGTGTCTGCCAACGGCTTAACACACTGTCCCTCTGCCAGCCCCCACCGATGCCAGAGTGGCTCCTGTCGCCCAGCTGGGCCACAGCGGGGACGGAGGCCCCAGCCGCACTGAGCAAGGTGGGCCAGCAGGGGCTGGCCCGGGAGCAGAGAGCAGGGTGGGCGCCCCCCAGGGTCACGGGGTAGGCGGGGCAGCAGGCCTCAGGCCCAGGCTCCCCTGAGGCAGGAGGAGGCCGGGCATCAGGAGTCTTGCTGGGCCTTCGAGGTGCCGTGTCCCCTACGGCAGCTCGGGTTCTCGGGGCCTCAGCTTCCCCAGCTGGGAAATGGGGCGACTGCTCACGTCCCGCCTGCTCCTGGGGCAGGATGCGATGTCGATGTCGTGGGCCGGCTCTGAGCCCCGGAGGCCTGGCCCCACGCGAGGGAGAGCGGGCTCTGCACGGCTGCATGGCCGGCCAAGGGCGACAGCCCCGGGAGGAGGGCGGGCTGGGAGTGGCGGCGCCGGGCCCACAAACGGAGGGGGACCTCTCCGGCCAGGCTGGGGCCCCGAGGTGGCAGCAAGGAGGCCATTCTGGGCAGTGTGGTCAGCAAGGGAAGGGACGGGCCCGCTCCTCCCGCCGCTCCCCACGGCGGGCCAGGCCCAAGTGCGGCCCCTGCTGACTGTCCTTTCTCCCCGGCCACTCCCAGCGCTCCTGAGCACGCGGAAATGCAGGTCTGGGAGCGGGCAGTGCCAGCGTCTGGGGCTCGGGGTTCCGTGCGAAGGAGCCAGGCCCGGGCGGTGGAGATGCCACCCCTGCCACACAGCCAGGCAGGCCCTGCTCAGCGGGCTGGGCCTCCGTAAAAGCCTGTCACTGCCGCCTCGTGGAACCCTCGAGCTCCCAGGGTGGCCTCACCTGGCCACACCGCAGCTGACCAGCTGGCTCCCAGAACCTGGGACTGCCAGAGACCCCTCCTGGCCCAGCGGGTGGGCAGGTGGCCGAGCTGGGGACTCGGTCCCACTTGGAGAGTGTCCAGGGGCTGCCCAGGTATCTGAGGACAAATGCAGGGTCTTAAACCCGCCCACCCCAGAGACCTCTGCTGCTCCAAGTGTGTGCATTAGGTGTGTCCTGAGGGGTCCTGGCTAGTAACCCACAGTGGGGCGTCCAGGGTCTCCCTGGACGCCAGAACAGCCTCTGCGGGGGCCGCCCTAGCCCTGCGGGGAGGAGCAGAGGGGCCGCTGGGGGCTGGGCCTGTCCCCCTCCCCCAACGCCGAGGGCCAGCCAGGCTGCGCCGGCAGAAGCAGGCCCCGCCAATCCCAGGACACCGCGCCCGGCCACCCAGGAGCAAAGTCCCGCTGGAGGATGGGAGCAGGCGGGCAGCTCCCGTCGCCGCGCACCGCCCGGGTGCCCCAGCTGAAGGCGCCACCTGCCCGGCGCAGCGAGCGGCGGGGCGGGGCGGGGCAGGGCAGGGGCGCCCTCTCCCCCAGGGTCCACGTGGCGCGGGGGGCCTCCGCCCGCAGTGAGAAGGCGGACTCCGGAGGGGGGCCCGTGACGTCAGCCCCAGGCGGCCGGGAGCCAGGTGGACTCCACGGCCTCACCCAGCAACGCGGCCCGGGGCTCCCAGCCTCCCCCTGCAGCCGCGCGCGGGCCGCAGTTTCCTCTTTCTTTCCGGAGCCCGAGGTTTCGCAACGCGGCGACGGTCCGCGGGTGACAGCGAGACCCGGAGTCCAGAGTGGGGGGAGGGGAGGAGGTGACACGGCCGCAGGCCGGGGGTCTGTGGGCCGGCGACGCCCGGGTCCCCGCAGGTGCACGCCGGGCCGCGCCCCACGCTACTGGGGACCAGGCTGCACGCCCGCGCCCCCGGCCACGCCGGCGCCATCGCGCCCGTCCCCGTCCTGGGTCCGGCATCCAGGCCGGCGCGCACCCCAGCGGCCCCCACCCGCGCAGCGCCCACCCGGCCCGCGCCCCACCCCCGCCGCAGCCCGCACCTACCCGGGGCGCCGCAGTCCGCGCAGTGCGCGTTCCCGGGCCGCTGCAGCAGCTCCAGGACGGCCCTCTGCCTCTCCGTGGCCATGGCCGCGAGGCCGCCGCCGCCGCGGGGTCGGGCCGGGCGTGCGCTCCGCCGCGCTAGAGCCCCACGCGGGCCGCCCGCCGCCGCCTCCCCTGCGCCATCCCCGGCCGCCTCAGCCGGCGCGCGGGTTCCGCATTCCTGGCGCCCGCCCGTCTCCGCCGCTGCTCCTGTCGCCGCCGCGGCCGCCAGGCGTGTGCCGGCGCGGAGCCCGGGGCGCACGGCGCGCTCTGGCCGGCACGGCCCGCGGGCGGCCCCCAGCGGCGCGGGCAGGAGGCCTCCTCCGGCGCCAGCCCGGCGCTCCAGCCCTCGCGCCCCAGGGACCCGACCTGTGGGGCCACCCCGATGCCCACCCCACCCGAGCCCATTGTCCCCCTTGCTCTGCACAAAGTCGCCACACTGCTGGCCCAGGCAGGGTCACCCGCGCAGCCCTCGGGGCAGGGGACAGCACCCGGACACCCACTGAGCGCCTTCCCCAGGGCGCACCTCACCCAGGCCGCACGCTGGGTGCTTGTGGAAGGAAGGGGAGTGTGCCCGGCGCTGGGGTCCTGGGGCTCACACCATCTGTGCTCTGGGAGTAGACAGCCCGCAGGCGACAAGGCCCAGGGTCGGGGGTGCTCAGGGAGACCAAGCCCCCCACCCCACACGCACGGCAGGGACAGGGCGGGGTTGTGGGGCGGGGGTGGGCCCACAGTGCCCTGGACAGTGCCCTCCTGCACCAGGGACCCAAGCACAGAGGTGACAGGGAGAGAGGAGCGCGTGACAGGTAGCAGAAAGGGTCTTCCCTGCCCTGCATGCCCACGCATTTTTCAGACTCGTTTTCTTCAGGGGCGAAGACACTGCTGCCCCCGGAAACAGAGCCAGGCTGAAAGCCCCGCTCCCCGCCCGTCTCAGCCTTTGCTTGGCCTCCTGCCCCGCGGCCCTGGCCTGCTGAGCAGCCAGGGCGGGGGGCCCTGATCCCTCGGGTCTTACCTGCTGGGCCACCAAGGCAGAACCCCCCAGGTCAGTAGAGAGACCCCTCCCCGGTGTCAGGATTTTGCCCAGGGACCCTGCGGCTCCCAGCTCCCGGCCCAGTGTCTCAATCCCAGCGCCCACCCCTGGAGCAGAAAACAAGAGAAACTGCCCTCCATGGCCACCTTCCTTTTTACTGACAAGGTGACATCCCACTACCTAGATTTCCAAGACTTCCAAGCAAGAGTTGGTGTGACTGCCACGGAGCCTTCTGGCTCCCCGTCCTCCACGGGCGCCAGCAGCTTTCTGGTGTGACAATGACCACTTCTCTTCAGAGACACCAGGGTTAGGCGGCCGCAGCTGGGGAGGTGGCAGGATGCTGTGGGTCTGAAACTCAGGCCTCATCACCCAAGTCCATTTCGTGGACCCTGAGGGCACCCCACCGAGAGCACCCCACCCGCCGGCACGGTGGAAGGGCAGGGTGCCTCCCGGGAGCCGACCCCACCCTCCCCCACATGCATCGGGCAGGACGGGCCTGGGCCAGCACCCTCCAGGGCCCTCCTTCCTCCTGGGCCAGCTCCATGCCAGGCCCGGCCACCGCCCCAGATGTCTCCCGGGGAGTGGGGGCTGGTGGGTGCCCTCCCCTGGGCCCCAAGAAGAACGGGGGAGCTGGAGGCGCCAGAAGGCCACTCAGGTGCAGATGGGGCTGTGGTAGCCCCTCATAAGGTGGAGAGGTGTCCTGGGTGTCCCCAAAGATGACATGTAGGGGCAGGGCCTCTCTTTGGAGGTGGGGGTGATAAGGTTCATTAGTCGAGTGAATTTTGCAACATTTAAAAATCCTTTCTGCTTGGTTTCCCAAAGTAAAAGGGTTTGTACCTGGGGAGGAGGATGGGTCTGGAGGGTCCTCGCGCCCCAGGACTGCCCTCCCAGGCTGGGGGGCGGGGCGCTGCTGCCTTCCGCTCGCCCCTGCCCCCCGGCGCCTGGGCAGCCGCCCTCCTGCAGGCGGGGTGGGGACCCGCGGGGAAGGCTGCCCACCCGCCGTCAGCCGTTCCCACGCGTGGCTGGGGAGAAGGGCGCAGCCTTGGCCAGGACACCGGGCCCCCCCCAGGCCTGGCCCCTCCAGCAACGACCTCGGGGCTGTGGGTATTAAGTTCGCGGGCAAATTGGAGCAACTCAAAAAATCTACTCGCCAAGAACTCTTACAAGTCAGCCATTAAAAAGGCAAGTGGCCCAGTCAAACGACGGGACAGGGACCTGAATGGACGTTTCTCCCGGGAACACAGAAATGGCTACGAGGCCTGTGAAAGACGCCCAGCGCCGTGGGTCCTCAAGGCGCCAGGATGGAGGGACCCTGTGAGGCGCCAGCTCGCAGCCCTGGGGCAGCGGGAGTGTGAAAACGGGGTATGTGTGGGCAGGGGGTGGGGGACTGGGACCTCGCCTGAGCCGCTGGGATGGAACGTTGGCCCCTGGGGACAGCGGCCCGGCAGTTCCTCCGGTGGTTAAGTGCAGTGACCACGTGGCCCAGCAGTTCCACTCCGACACACAGGCCCACAGGCCCGAGGGCAGGTGCTCACATCCCTGCCCTCTGGACTGCACGCAGCCCCGAGGCGAGACCCAGCCCGCGTCCACCGGCGGACGATGGCCACACACAGCCCGCCCCTGCCCAGTCTCCCCTCGGCCACGCTCGGGCTGAAGCACTGACACACCCACAACAGGAGGAGCCTTGGAAACGGGGGCTTGGCGACATGCACCTGTCACCAAGGGCACATGGGCCCTCGTTACACGAGTCCTTGGGCCTGGCTGGTTTTCCATGTGTTCAAACAAGAACCAAGTGGCTTCCTGTGTTCTCATGAGTTTCTGAACCCCACCCAAGCCCACACGGCCCCCCACTCAGTGAGCCTGGTGTCACGCCCCCTAGCAGATGGGAAGGCTGACGCTGGGGCTTGCGTCCAGGATTAGACCTTGGGCCTGAGGTCAGAGACCAGCAGAGGGTACCCCGCACACCCAAGGGAGGGGCCGAGAAGCCCTGCAGCCTCCCAGAGCACAGGAGGAAGGTGTGGAAGCTTCCACAGGTCACCAGGCCCTGCATACTGTGACAGAGCAGCTGCCGCGGAGCCAGGTCCACTGTGACCCAGTCCATGAACCAACACGGAGGAAGGGGCCCCAGACGGGCACCATGGGACGGGGCTTGCATATCCCAGAGAGGCCCCCTCTCCATCCCCGCACCCCCCCATTCGTCTGTCCACCCACCGTCCACCCCTTATGCCTTCTCTCCGCCGGCTCTCCTGCGGCAGACTGACGTGCTTCCCACCTCCCACTGACGGGAGGGGTCTGTGTTCTCACCTGCAACCGGGGTGGGGTCCGCAGGGCAGCTGCAAGACGCCACGCGGCTGCCGAGGCCGGGCCTGCTGTACGAACCCTCAGATCTCTCGGTCTCTCCCCGTGCCCGTCCCTGGGTCGCTGCATCTCTTTGTCTCTGTGTGCTCATGTGCAGCTGTGTCTCTGTGTGCATGGGTTTGCATCCCTGTCTCTCCTCAGGGACCTGGGCCTGGGCGGCCGCACGGACCCCACCACTCCTGAGGCTGCGGCCCCACTGAGACGCCCTGGAGGGAGCCCATCGGCCCCAGCTGCTGGTGACCTCCCGGCTCAGGGGAGAGGCCTCAGGTGATGCCTGCCACCTCGGCCACCTTGGCGAGAGCCCCGCTAAGGGAGCACACAGGTGTTTAAGCCGAGTTGGGCGGCTCACAAGCCGGTGAGCGCAGACTGGTGCAGGGTGGTCACCACACGCCTCAGGACAGAGCACTGACCCCGGGACTGTGAGGCCCTCCCCTGGCTCCCCACCCCCACTTGTCTCCAGTGCAGCCTCCTGGGGACCCAGCTTCATTTCTGACCTTTGCAGCCTCTGCTGCTAGGCACTTGGTCTGCAGGTGTGGACGGTGCCCCCGACCACCACGGGGCACCAGCTTGTGCTGACCTGAGCGCAGTGGTGGCCCACGGGGCGAGTGCGAGGGGCAGCACCCCCTAGCCGGGGATCCCAGGGATACACAGGCAGCCCCCGCCCCACCTCCAGTCCCCAGAGTGTGGGTCCCTCCCCTCCTCAGGGCTGCGGCACCGCCGCCTTCCAGCAGGGGCCGCCACACCACCACGTTCCGCCCCTGAGGCACAGGGGGTCCAAGGGGACACAGGGAAGGAACGTGGGTCTCCAGGATTATTGGTCCGCCCCCTCCCTCGTTCCTGGACAGAACTGCCCCCCCCCCCAAAAGGTGGTCCCCAGTCCAGCATCTTCCCAAGGATGTGGAAGTGGAGGCCCTCCCTGGGGCATGGGTGTGTCCCAAGTCCCATGCGAGGACAGTGTCCTTCCAGCACTGCCCACCTGAGACAAGAGCTGTTCTTCCAAACCCTGGGAGCCTGAGGTTCGGGTGGGACTTGCTCTCTCGTCCTCAGTCCCCACAGCCCCCTCCTCCGGGTGTCCACCAGGGGAGGGGACAGGGCCGGGGTGGGCAAATGCGGGCACAACGGGGGACACAGCACCTGTGGTTCCGTGCCCTGTGCGTGGAGTGAGTGTGGGCGCGACCCCTCCCCCGGCCCTCTTCCTGCCAAGCTCACGTCTGCTGCTTCGCTGACCTGTCCAGGTCCCAGCCCAGGGCTGCCCGCCGCTCTGGGTAACATTCTCACAACTTCAGTGGCTCAGACCTGAGTGAGACTGTCCTGTCGGGCCCTCCCCAAGCCTCACGTCAGGGGGGAGCCCACGAAGAGGGGCACGCACCCCACCAACCCCGCACCTTGGACGCCCAGCAGAGTGTGGCGGCTGCCGTCACAGCGTGTCCCCTAATGAAAGTGAGGGCAGCGTCCTGACAGCCTCCTCAGGGGGCCCAGCCCACGGGTCAGCCGTCTGTCGGGGCCAGCCGGGCCGCACTCCCAGCTGCACGGAGGGCAGCGGCTCGCTCCCCCAGGAGAGGCGGGAAACCTGCCCTGGGGCGCACTCCGGACCGCAGGGGACTTGCCGCGCAGAGAATGCAGTGAGGGGGCAGCACCTGGCTGACTCCCGAAGGCCAGGACGGGCCGGCAGTGGCGGGGGCACACAGGGCACAGGGCTGGAGAGGGGCTCAGCCCTGCACCCCAGCAAGACTTGTGTGGATGAGGCCGTGAGCAGGGGCCGACGTGAGCGGGACCGAGGGCCCAGGGCCGACCACAGCCGCCCGAGCTCTCGGCCGCTCTCCTGACTCGGGACGCGCGGGAGGCGTCCTGGCAATCCGGGGGCCTTTACCGCCACTGCCGGCTCACGGGCTGAGGATGAGGGCGAGAAAACGTGCTCCACGCGGCAGGGCGGGGCTGCCGTGGGCACCCGGGGCGGCTTCAGCAGGAGCAGGCGGGACGTCCGGCTCCTAAGGGCCGCGTTTTTAACAACTCACTTGGAAAACCCAACGCGGTGCCAGCAAGCGGCCCCCGTCCCCACACAGGGCTATTTTCAGACCCACCCTCCCCGTCCTCTCCCCCGACTCCAAGGCTGTGCGTGTCCACCCTTCCTCTGCTTGAAATTCACTGAACGCACTTCAGAATGAGAACTTAACGTCCACAGAAAGTCCAACAACAAAGAGTTTAATACAAACCATTTTTGCATTTTGAAATACTTTGACTTCCACGAAATTGCAAAAATGAGAGGCTCGCACGCCCACCTTCTGAACCAAACAGCATCTTACAGAGCCACGGACCAAGCACGGAGCTGCCTTGGTAACCGACCTGCAGGCCCCCCATCTGGGTGGCCACTCCGTCAGTCCCTGAGGGAGGACATGACACTTCTGAGCAGGACGCTGGTCTTCACTCCCTCCGCAGAAGGTCCTGGCCAGGCTGAGGCAGTGCTCACTGGGCCACGCCAGCGCCACCACGCCCCAGCCGGGCCAGCCGCACTCCCCGGGGTGCCCGGTTCCAGTGACACACTGTAGTCCCCTCCAGTCCCTGTGTAATCGCTAAGCGCCTGAGGGCAGGTACTCCAGCGTAGGCCAGCCCCCAAACACATCGCACCCCACCACCCACCTCCGTCCCCTCCCCCACTGACATGCTAGCTCAGTGGTCCTACCAGCGGGGACTCCGGTCCTGGGCTGGGACTCACTGAGCACGACAACCCTCTACAGCCCTGATGTTGGCACTGACACCGCTCCACCCCACCCCCGCTGGGAGCGCCTGTCTCTGCGTGGCCTCCTGCCCTCCTTGGACGATCCCCCATCGTTTTTTTCAGCAACCCCTCCCTTTCTGACTCGAGGTGGCCCAGGCTGGCCTCGTGCCTTCCTGTCCCTGGAGCTGCAGCCTTGCCTCACGGGGCCCTGTCCCCAGCGCTGGAACCAGGGTCCGGGCGCTGGCTGCGAGCCTCGCCGCTCGGCCTCCCTGCTCCCAGGCCCCTCCGCGCTCAGAGCTGAAACGTTGGTGTGCAGATGCACACGACACGCACACACACGTGTGCACATACACGCGTACGAATGCACACACACCTATTTCTATATCTAGCGAGCGTTACGTGTCGGCAAAGCAGGAGTCCGATGCGCCCAGCTCCCGCCCGCTGCAGAGCCAGTCTCCTCGGCTTGGGACTACAGTGCCAGGACTTCCCTGCATGCGGACAAGGTGACTCCGAGGGTGCAGAACCGTCTCTCCGGCAGCAGCCTCTGCCTCCTGCCCTGCGCGGCGGTCCCGGCGTGCGTCTGGGTCCCGTGGCTGGCACTCCCTTCGGGGCCCGCCCGGCCCAGGCTCATCCTGTCAGCGTGTGGCACACGAACGCGGCTCAGTCAGAGCCAAACTGCGGGCTGGCGACCATTCTCATCAGTCTGAATGTCTTTTTTCCTGAATGAATAGTACGGAACGTACCACTGATACTCGGATTCCGCCTTTTCATTTTTGTTAAAAAAAAAGGAAAGAAGCCGCCTCGTTAGGCAACGGTTTTCTGAGGTTCACCCGCAGGCAACACAGCCACGAGCACCCAGCTGGCGCTACGAAGTGATGCCCCCACAGCACGGGAGGGCCGGGGGGCAGCCCCTCACTGGTGAGACCCCTCAGCCCACAGAGGCTTCCCCAGGGACTCCACAACACAGGCTTTCAAAGACAGAACTGATCACTCTTGCGGAGAAGAGCATCTAACAGGAAGAATAATTTCCCAAAAGAGTCCGGGAGGCTCCAAGGGCATCCCGAGCACCCCTTTCTCAGTCACACCACCTTGGAATTGACATCATGGTGACAGGCGAGGGCCACCGCTCTCTCCCAGACGACCAGCCGGCAGTCCTCCACTGGAAGTTTAGCGCTTGTTGGCTTTTCCATCCATCAAGTCTCCAAACCCCAGTTTTTCCAGGGGCTCTTGTGCCATCAGTTGCCTAGAAGACAGACAGACAGACAGACAGTGTCGAGGGGCCAGTGAGGACCACCGTCCATGCTGCTTGCTGGCCGCCAGCCCGCCCTGAGCAGTGCCACTGAACTGGGGTCCCCACCAGCCTCCCACGGCATCTGTTTGGCCACTGGGCACCTGCTGATCCGCAGGGTCCCTCCTGCCTCTGCACACTCCCTCCCGGGAAAGAGCTGGGTGCAAATTCTGTTCAGTCTATGAGGGTGAAGGGTGGGGACAGTAGCTCTCAGGGCCCCCGCGCACCCCCGGGCATGCCGAGACCCCACCACCCGCTGGCCACAGTCACTGCCACCCCACCTGCCAGCATGGAGTGCGTGCAAACCCACAACCCCGGCAGACGAGCTGCCCTGGGCACGTGGGTCACTCAAGAACACCTGCGGGGCTCTGACAACCACGACTCTGAAGGTTCTGGGAGCCACACGAGCTGCTACACTTCTGCAGACACAAAACAGCTCCAGCAACCTGCCCCCAAGCTTCCTGAGTTCTCGACAGTCACCCCGTCCGGAGATTAATCTCAACCACTTCACACAGCAAGGGAGTCTGGGACTTGTTTCCAAAGACTTGAGCAGTGAGGACAACAAAAGGAAGAGGGGAGGGAGAAGGAAGGAAAACGGAGAAAGTGGGCAGTTCCTGACACTGGGGGATGAAGGTAGGGCTCAGGGATCTGCTCTCTTCATTCTGTGTGCCGGACGCGCTCCGCCGCAGAAAGCCAGAGTCCGTGCAAAATAAAAGTCAACGCGTGTGCCCGAGTAACTGGCGCGGTCCCAAAGCGCTCAGCAAGCTGGGCGGCGGCCTCGCTGGCCTCCTGGGGCCAGTGCCCCCGGGGCGATACGCTGGCGGCCCCACGCCCCCAGGCCTCTGTCCCCACACCCGGCCGGGGGTCAGCCTCTCGCGCTGCACAGCCTGCCGGAGCGGCAGGACCCAGAGCAGAAGGGCCCGGCCCTTGGGCAAGGCGCCCTGTGCACGTGACCAACCCCCGTCAAGGCCTTTAAAACTTTCCAGACCCTAGCGGGTGGGTGTGGAAAACTCTCGTCCTTGCTTAATATTATGACTGGCACCTACCAACGTGGACCTGTCCGCCTGTCCCTCAGCTGGTTTCGGTCGCACCCGAAGCTCCCCCCGGAGGCGGTGGCCCAGCAGGCAGCTTCGTGGGAGCAGAGGTGCTGGGCCCGGAAAGGCCTGCTGCTGGGGAACAGAAGGCGGGGCGGCGAGGGGGCGAAACGTGTGGCCGAAAGCCAACAGGGGCCAATGTAAAGACAGTGGGTGCCCCATGTCCTTCCAGCAACACCTCTGTCCCACGTGGCCCCTGTACCCCGCGTGCCGGCCGGGAGGTGTGCCCAACCTGGTGGTGAGCAGCTGCATGCGGGAGTGAGCGCGCATCACGGGTTCTGAGGGGCAGGCCAGCAAAGCTGCCCCTTGGCTGTGGTCAGCCCAGGGGATGCCCCGCCCCTGAAGCCTACAGGCACCACCCCTGCGGGCAGAGGGGACCTGGCTGCAGGACACAGCTAGTTCCGGGGTGAGATTTCTTTGGGTTATCCCGGTGGACCCAAGCTGCTGGCAGGGATCCTAAAGCCCAGACCCTCCGCTGGCCACAGAGAACACGGTCGGGAGCAGGAAGGACCAGAGACCAGCACTGTTGGCCTTCGGTGCGAGTCAGGCCACAGGCAGGGACCCCGGGATGCGCTGGAGCCCCGGAGGAACCCCTCCCTCCCAACCCCTTGGCTGCAGCCCCATGAGACCGCGTCCGACTCCCCACCGCAGCACACGCTGCCGAGGTCGCCCCGTTGGTTCCAGAGCCACCAAGAAGAATGGCCGCCCCGCCCAAGGAGTGAGGAGATAGAAACCAGAAGCCAATCTTTCTACAAACCTATAACCCCTGTGAAATCCAACTCCTCGGCGAGGCCGCCAGAAACAACCACCGCGGCTGTTAGCAAGTTCAAAAGCCAGGAGGACTTCGCTTCCCTTCAGCATAAATTGACCAGAAAAACCCATTCCCTGTCCTGGTCAGCGTGTTTTGGGCACTGAGCCACTCAGACCACCCTGCAACCTCCACAGAGGGCAAAATGCCTCTCTCCGTCCCGCCAGCAGCGCCACACACACCGTTCACGCAGCTCCTCCTCCTCCAGGCCCAGGAGCGGCCACTGACCCGTGCAGTGCCCAGTGCTTCCAGGGACCGTCCCCATCCCCCTCCCACACCCGTCGCCAGGGTGAGGAGGGAGTCAGTCCTTGACACCGCCCAGGGCAGGAACTAGACTTTAAATGTGACGGCGGCCAAGGAGGGAGGGGGGTCGCCTATGTATGTGCTGTTGCCTTTGCCAACAACGCAAGCCCAATTTTAACAGGTTTCCCGTGAGAAAGTCTGACCCACACCGGAGGCACCTTCTACATCAGCCTAAAATGGCCCAAGTCCTCACGAGGTAGCTGAAAAAGCTCTATTTTTGTCCCGATTTTTTTAAAAAAAGCCCAAGAAAATACGCAGGGATAAAATAAGGCCTTCGATTTCAGCACAACAACAACAACAAATAGTTTTTAAAAAGAGGGGAAGGGAACATGCACATTTCTCGACGCTGAACTGGGCGATGGTTGCGGACGCCCAGACTCTCCTCCACCTTTAATGCTCTTGGTTTTTATTAAAAACAAAGCAACAGTCAAAATAACTGACCGAGTCAGAACCCCAGTCCCCCCCACCCCAAGGCGGCCCTTTGTCAAACGCAAACCCCCGGGGACCTGAACAATTTAGAGGTGGACCAGGGGCCGCACACGAAGCGCCCATGCCCCCAGCGGCCCTCACGCACTGGGGAGCCAAGAGCACAAAGCACTGAGCCTCGAGGGAGGCGCCTTCACCGACTGCGTCCTGGGGGAACGGACACGGGGCTCCGGGCGACTGGCACGGCTGCCCGCGGCCGGACCCCTGGGCGGAGACAGTCCCGCCCCTGCTCCGCGATGACAGCCGCAGCTTCCCCCGAAAGGCCAACACGGCCCTCACTGAGGGTCGGCGCTGCCCGGATCGCCGTCAGAAACCGGGCGCAGCCCTCGCCCGCCTTCCACCGTTTGCTAAGGAGCCTCCTGCCCTCCCGGCTCGGGCCGAGCGACGGGCCGCACCGCGCACGTCCGCGTGGTCCGCGCGCGCCCCCCGCCCGTCCTTCCGCTCGGTCAGCCGTTTCGGGCTCTGCGACCTTTCCCGGCGGCGCCCCGCGGCCCCGAGGCTGGAGGCGCCAGCCTGGGAGAAGGCAGCCGCGAGGAGCTGGGAAGGCAGCGTCCGGGAGGGACGGAGGCCGGGGGGCCGGGGCCGGGGGGACCGCCAGCGGTACTTGCCTCTCCATCCTGCATTCTAAGTATTCCTTTGACTCGTGCCTGCACAAGCCGTTTTCAAAACCGTTCTCACGGAGGCACCTCAGGAACTTCTCCTTGAAGCGCGTGCACTCACCTAGGGCGGAAGGGAAAACAGCGCTGGTCCCGGAGCGCGCGCGGGCCGCGCTCCCGCGGCTCCCGCGGCCCCCGGGGCCCCGCCTGCCCGCGGGGCTCGCGCACCGCGCCGGGACGGCCGGCCCAGCGGGCCGGGCCGCGCCTGCGGACAAAGGCTGCAGCGGCGGCGGCGCGGCTCTCTCCGCAGCCTCGCCGGCCACGGGCTCCCGCGGAGCGGGCCGCGGCCCCCAGCCCGGCGGAGTGCCGTGCACCCTTGACGCTCGCCAGACTCGCCGACAGGGCGGCCCTCGCGCTCGGGGCCCCCCGCCGCTCACCGAAGTGGTCCAGAGGGAAGCTGCCCTTGTCCGGCGGCCGCGGCTGGAAACTCTTGGTCCCGAAGTTCATGGCGGTCGACATGATGGCAGCGCCGGGGCCTCCGGGAGCGACCCGCGCCCTACGCAGGCCGGCCGGCCGAGCGCCGAGCAGGCCCCGAGCGAGCGCCGAGCACGTCGAGCGGCCCCCGCCGCAAGGCCCCGCCCCACGGCGCGGGCTCCGCCCCCTCCCAGCACAGCAATCCTCGCCCCCGCGCTCTGCAAGGCCCCGACCCCTCGCCGCGGGGTCGCGCTTGCCCGGCCGGGCCCTCTCCGTCCCAGTCCCTCAGACACAGCCATCCCGTGGCCGAGGAAACGGAAGCTCAGAGAGGTTCAGCAACTTGCCCAAGGACACACAGCTTCAGGGCGCACCAAGCCGCAGGGCAGAGACTGGCATGTCCCGGGCAGCTTGTGCGGGGATCTCTGGCCCCAGCATCTGGGCTCCGAGGCCTGATCATGGCGCTTGCCTGCTGAGAAATATAGTAAAGGAGGGAGCGTGGATGAGCGTCCTGGGGCCGCTCAGTCCAAGATCCAGGCGCCGGCAAGGCTGGATCCTTCTGCTCCAGGCCTTCTCTCTTTTCTGGGGCTTGCACGCAGTCCTTGGCATCCCTCGGACAGTAGACCCATCCCCCCACCTCTGCCTCCATCCTTGCCTGGCTTCTCCCTGTGGGCGTGTCTGTTTCCAGATTTCCCCACCAATCCCTGGCTTAGGGCCCACTCTAATAACCTCACCTTCGCGAATTACTCCCCCCATGACTCTCTGTCTAAGGCGCTGGGCATTTTGTGGGGACAAGGGCGTGGGGAAGAGGCAAGCTCCTGGCAGTCATTCCTTGCCGTTGTGGCAACAATGACAACAGTGAGAGGGCTCAGGAGACGCAGCTCTCCCCCAGACCTGAACCCCGGGCACCGCCACTCTGGGCCACCCCTTTTGCTCCCGATGATGGGGAGGTGGGTGTCTCTCTGCACGGCCGGCCCCGCTATGAGCCTGCCGGGAGCTCCGGCCACACTCTGTCCACCCCGTTACCAGTCACTGAGCCCCAGCCAGCGCCAGGCCCTGCAGATAAGGACATAGGGCCCTCGGCAGCACAGGGCTCACCAGCTGTCCCCCCAGGTCCCCGCCGTGACCCAGCATCTCAGCTCCTTCTCAGGTCAGGAGGAGAAGCCAACTCCAGACACTGAGGGGCTTCCAGGGAGGTGCCGGCCAACAAGCCACAACAGCCCCACCCCCGGGGCCGGTCCCCTCCTCAAGGCCTGGCTTGAGTGCCCCTCCCCAGGAGGCTCCCCGCACCTCGGTGGGTCCTGTCCGCAGTGACTACTGTTGGGTCTGGTGCCCAAGGCCGCACCCACTCCACGGTGGAACGCAGAGTGGGCACCCAGTGCTGGTGGGAGGCTGGCAGGGGGCCCACAGAGACAGCCCCGGGCTGCTGCAGACCCACCCCGCCCGTGGGCGACCGGCCTGGGGCCCTGGGCCCACTTAAAACAACGGAAGGAAAATGGCACCTTGTTCTTGTCAGATAAACAACTTGGAAAATGGCACCTTGTTCTTGTCACATAAACCACTGTTTTACACGGCCAGAGCCAGGGCCACACACGTTATTCATTAATAGGTTCCAGGGCTGCCAACAATAGCGGCTTTATTATCCAGCAAGTAGCACTTTCCACTTGACTAGATCGAACCACTTAGCAGTGAAAGGGACAGCCCCTCCCCCAAGTTGCCCACGGCCTCTGGCCTAGTGGCCCTGGGGGATCATTGACCTAGAGCTGACAGCCAGTTTTTAATGGCCTCTTCCGTTTGTGGCGAATGATTACTGCTCTCTGAGATCGCTCAGTGGGGGTGGGCGATGGCGGTGGGGGATTTTAGCTGCACAGACAGGAAAAGTGGGGGAGGCACTAAGGTTTCGAGAGGCCCTCTTGCGTGCTGGGCTGTTTCACATGGGTCTGGGGTTCAGAACAGAGCCTGGCACACAGTAGGTATTCAGCTGGTATTCCTGGAACAATGAACCCACTTGGTGTCTATTATCATCCTCATTCTCACATACACAACACAGAGGCCAAGTCCTGGCCGAGAAGCCGGTGTCCAGGGTGTGCAGTTGTCACCTGCCTCACTCAGCAGGGTGGCCATCGTTTGCCTCGCTCATGGAGTCACAGTGTGGGCAGGCCTTGGGGAGACAGCCTGCCCAGCAGCACCTGGGGCCGCAGCCTTAGGCTGGAGGGTCCCCTTTAAGACAGGCCACCCCCCGGCGGAGGAAATGCAGGAGCAGGAGACAGAGAGCCAGGGGCCGGGCGGTGGGGCTCTGTCCGCCTGCTGCCCTCTGGGTGGGTCAGTGGGAACCCAGATCTTGCCCGTCATGGTGGGATCAGCGGCTGGAATCTAACAAGCTGCAATCCGTTGACTCAGAATCCCATTTCTAGGGATTTATTTTACAGCATCCTTTGCATCTGTGCCTTGAAGTGGCAGCATCCCTGAGCCAGACGCAGTACGTTCATACCCCATCCTTTGTCAGCGATGCACCGTTGACAGTAAATGCAGATTCCCCAGGGAATGGGCTGGGCGGCAGACACCAGCCAGCTCCCCTTCCCCGGGCAAGGGCTGGCTTTCCCACGAGAACATCCTGTGCTTATAAGACTGTGGAGCGTAGGGGAGTTGGCACAGTTAGAATGAAACGTGGCTCCGGGTTGTCTCCTATCCTGAGTCCTCGTCACATCTTGTCCTCGTCCTGTCACAGGTTAATGGGCCAGAGTGTGCATGTAACCCTTCGTTTCAGAGCATGAAGCACTGTGGAGGTGGAAAAGAATGATCATCCGTGTTTTAAAGTTGAAAGCACTGTCTTAAATGAGTTTTCCGTGGCTTGGGACTGAGAACCTACAATTCATTATGCACGTGGAACCCAGTGAAGACAAGAAGTGTAGGTCAGGCTTCTCCACCTCCAGTGGCTCTGTGTGGGGACCATTCTGTGCAAAGGGGCACATTGGCTGCTGACTGGACACAGTAGCACCCACATCCCCAGAGGGGACAACCACAAACTTCTCTGTCATCACCCAATGTCTCCAGGGTCAGGGGTCTCCCTGCTGGAAAATCACTTTTTTAGATGACCATTAATTTTGCTTCCCTGGGTTTCACCCCAAACTCTCTAAACAGTACAGTGGACAGAAATATAAAATTTTGGCCGTGGCTGGCGTGGCTCAGTGGATTGAGTGCCAGCCTGCAAACAGAAGGGTCGCCAGTTCGATTCCCAGTCAGGGCACAGGCCTGGGTTGTGGGAAAGGTCCCCAGTGCGAGGCACACAAGAGGCAACCACACATTGATCTTTCTCTCCCTCCTTCCCCCTCTAAAAATAAATTTTTTTAATCTTAAAAAAAGTAAAGATGCAAACAGCAAACATGGAAGTGACCAAGGCCATGCGTGTTTTTGTTGGACAATGTTTGTGGGACAAGCAGAGAGAGACTCACCTTTGACTCCCCCACGGCTGTTACGCAGAGCAACAGGCCAGGTACGCACTCAGTGCGCTGCATCACACTTCAACGTGCAGTCGCTGCACCTGAAGGTATGACTCCCACGTCGCACTTGTCTCCACGGCTGGTGTGAAAGGTAGCAAGTTGGGAGTTGGACGCTGTCACAACCCCAGAACCTCAGAGAAGTCTGTCCAGCTGTCCCTAACCTGTTCTGATTTCAAACACCTGGGGACTTCTCTTAGCGTGGATGCCGAGGTCCTAGGGACAGATACTGAGATTTAACCAGCATAGGAAAGGGGGTCGCCATCATTCTCACACCCTCCCCAGGTGACGCTAAGCTCGAGAACAGGACTGATGCATGGGCTGCAGACGTACGTGGTGACAGGGGCCAGGTGACCAGTGTGAGCTCATTGGTGGTGCGGGTGTGAAGCCACAGGGTGTGACGGGGACTGTGGTGAGCTGGGGATACTGTCTGAATACGTCCTGCTGTCCAGGACAGCAACTGGAATGCTGTCCTGATGTTCTTTTAGAAACCAAACATCTAGGTTTCTCAGGGAAACTGCTCTCATGGTTCCCGGCACCACTCAGGGGCTGCGTGAAGGGCTGCCAGTTTGCAGCCCTTGCTCCAGCTCAGTGTGTTCAGTTCACTGTCGGGGAAGGGGGGGGTACTGAGAACTGGAAGTGACATGACTGCTCACGAGGACAGATTTGTGGCAGAAGCGATTGGACCCCAGGCCTGACTCCAGTCACCCCCACTGCTGGGCCGCGACTGCTCAGGCTCACGGGAACAGCTACGGAGGGCCCGCAGCAGGAAAGGCCCACTGTGCTCAGTGGGACACGCAGGCCTATCAGGTGCCATGGAAGAGGGATCACCAGCCCATGTCACAGACTACGAAAGTGAGGCAGAGCAGCGTAGACCCGCTGAGGCGCAGCCATGACTCCAGGCTCCCTGGCGGCGTCCCTGCGTGTTTCT